>OW240916.1:3246788-3315877 GCA_933207985.1 Pelobates cultripes
GATTCTTTGCTGCCAGCACAAAAGTGGCTGATTTGGGCATTCGGGGAGGGTAGAGAAGAAATAAGCAGATGTTTATATCAAGCTTATGCATAATAATGTTCCATCTAGAAACCAGGGTTTGAGGCAGGTATTTTTAAAGCTGAGACTGATCAGTAAAAAAAAAAAAAAAATATATATATATATTTGTGTAAGGGGCAAAATAGCCGTATATGGAGTAAGGATCCAGCATAAGCTTAGGATAGTGTAAAGGGAGCAAGTCGGTTGTGGTGTGCCGATACCGACGATACGGTAGGCCTGTAAATAAAGAGGGCCCACCAAGGAGTAAGAAAGTAAATGGAAAGAAAAGAGAAAGTGTTGAAATGAGGAGTGGGTGGGAGGGTCATTCTGATGCTGACCTCAAGCGATATGAGTCAGGTAAGGGGTGTCCCTTATATAGGGGAGTGAATTAATTTAAGCCCCTCCCACAAATACAGGCAAAACTGCCTTAATACTTGTGTAAGGGGCAAAATAGCCGTATATGGAGTAAGGATCCAGCATAAGCTTAGGATAGTGTAAAGGGAGCAAGTCGGTTGTGGTGTGCCGATACCGACGATACGGTAGGCCTGTAAATAAAGAGGGCAAAAATGAATAATCAAAGATTTAATACAGTCAACAAATATATACAAATTAACCAGACATTTCCTTAAATGCATTACAGTATTTAATTCCTGAAAGGATTTTGAAGGTAGGAATCTAGGACCGAAAGTGGACACCATTTGTTGTGGGTAGGATAGTATGTTATCTCTACTGTTGGTGCATGTTGACTCATTTCGGAATGTGGTAGAGCCAATAGGTAATGATATATGTGTTTACATACGTGGGATCGTTGACGACAATGATCTGTCTGAGTGGTGGTGATGGTAGTGGATTCTCTGGCCTGAGAAAGTGTCAGGAAACTGACAGGGATCCAATACGCAGAGTGCGCACAGAAGGAGGTACGTATACCGGACCTTAGAATGGCCGGACTAACGTAAGGACAAAGCAAGAATAGTCAAAAGGTAAGCCGAGGTCAAGGGAGCCGGAGGACAGGTAAGCGAGATACAAGCCGAGTCAAAGGAGAGGAGAGGACAACAGGACAAAAGACAAGCAAGGGTCAAAACCGGAAACACAAGATAAAGAACGCGCTGAGTGACTAGCAAGCTAGAACCACGACAGGGCAATGAGCAGTAGTAAAGGTTTCCTTTAAATACCCTGTTACCTAAATAGAGACCACGCCCCCAAAAGGTCCGGAATAGCGGTTCCCGGCACTTTATGCAAATGCCGACGTCATGACGTCGACGCTAGCCGTCGCGTCATAAAAGGGGGAGGAGCTAGCGCGGCCGGCGCGAAAACGGCCGGAATATGCCGAAATGCTAGGGGAAGGGAGCCCCTAAGCAGAGAGGATGTCCTCCCTGGATACATCACCAACAGGTACCCTGACAGTACCCCCCCTTCTAGAAACGCCCACCGGGCGGATGGGACCTGGCTTAGAAGGAAAACGAACGTGGAAGGCCCGTAGAAGACGAGGAGCATGCACGTCTATACCAGGAACCCAAGACCTCTCTTCTGGACCATAACCTTTCCAGTCTATGAGGTATTGCAGCTTCCCCCTAGAAATACGAGAATCAAGGATGGACTTGATGATATATTCCTCCTGACCATCCACACGGACCGAGGATGGAGGAGTAGAGCGGGAGGAAAATCTGTTACAAACAAGAGGTTTCAATAACGACACATGAAAAGAGTTAGGGATGCGTAGAGTAGGAGGTAGATCCAGCAAATAAGAAACCGGGTTGATCCTCCTCAGTACCCTGTAAGGACCAATGTAACGAGGAGCAAACTTCAAGGAAGGAACTTTCAGGCGAATGTGTCTGGTACACAACCAGACCCTATCCCCGGAGAAAAAATAGGAGCAGGACGCCTACGCCTATCAGCATGTGACTTAAACACCGCGGAACTACGTTCAAGAATTTGTCGAGTCTGATCCCACAACTTTCTCAGGTTGGCTATATGAACATCAACCGACGGTATACCCTGGGAAGGAGACACCGACGGAAGAACAGTAGGGTTAAAGCCATAGTTCAAGAAAAAGGGGCTATTACGAGTGGAACCACAAACAAGGTTGTTGTGAGCAAACTCCGCCCAAGGAATCAGACCGACCCAGTCATCCTGGTGTTCAGAAACAAAACAACGTAGATATTGCTCAATTTTTTTGGTTAGTGCGTTCGGCTACTCCGTTAGATTGAGGATGATAGGCCGAAGAAAAATTCAGTTTGATGCCCAACTGTGAACAGAAGGATCTCCAAAAACGGGAAATAAATTGGGAACCCCTGTCTGACACAATCTCATTGGGAATACCATGTAAACGGAAAATTTCTCTAGCAAATATCACGGCCAGTTCGGGGGAGGAAGGAAGTTTAGGCAAGGGAACAAAATGAGCCATTTTAGTAAACCTGTCAAGGACCGTGAGGATAACTGTATGCCTATTGGAAGCTGGTAGATCAACAATAAAATCCATAGCCAAACAAGCCCAAGGTTTGTTGGGAACGACTAAGGGCTGCAATAAACCACAAGGGAGATCCCGCGGAAGTTTATTCCTGACACAAACATTGCAAGCCTTGACAAAGTCTTCCACATCCCTACGTAAACCGGGCCACCAGAAGTCTTTGGAGATCAGGCAGTAAGTTTTGTGGATGCCGGGGTGACCAGCGATCTTGCTATCGTGGAAACAGCGAATAATGTCCACTTGGAATTTGGGAGACACGAACAAGCGGCCCACAGGAGTACGTTCGGGAGCAAGAGATTGTTCGTTCTGAATATCAGCGAGCAATGGAGAGTGTATTTTGACATTGGTGTTGGCGATAATATTGACTTCAGGAATAATAGGGAACAAAGTATCCTCTGTAGAGGTGGTAGGTTCGTGCTGACGTGACAAAGCGTCTGCCTTAGTGTTCTTAGAACCAGGCCTGTAAGTAAGCACATAATTAAAGTGTGTAAGGAACATAGACCAACGTGCCTGCCTGGCAGATAATCTTTTGGCCTCCCCCATATACGATAAATTTTTGTGGTCAGTCAAGATAGTAACTGGGAGGACGGTGCCCTCTAACAAATGTCTCCATTCCTTTAATGCCATAATGATAGCTAAAAGTTCTCTATCACCAATGTCATATCTCCTTTCAGTGTGTGACAGTTTCTTGGAAAAAAACCCGCAAGGGTGCAGCGGCTTATCTAAACTTTGTCTTTGGGATAACACTGCGCCTATCCCTGTTTCAGACGCATCAACTTCAAGTAAAAAGGGTAGAGAGGTATCAGGATGAACTAATACAGGTGCTGAGGCAAAAGACTGTTTGAGCGTTTCGAAAGCAGATAAAGCCTCAGTAGACCAGGTTTTGGTATCGGCTCCTTGTTTGGTCATATTAGTGATAGGAGCGATAACAGAGGAGTACCCTTTAATAAAACGTCTGTAATAATTAGAAAATCCAAGAAATCTTTGTATGGCTTTGAGTCCCTTAGGTAAAGGCCAATCTAAAATCGATTTTAGTTTGGTCGGGTCCATCATAAACCCGTCTTTGGAAATTACGTAACCTAAGAAAGTTACCTGAGACTGGTCAAAGCTACATTTTTCCAATTTACAATACAATCCATGTTGTAAAAGTTTCTGTAATACCTTTCTGACTTGTCTATGATGTGAATTAATGTCTCTAGAATGGATTAGTATATCATCCAAATATACAATTACACATTCATGTTGGAATTCTCTAAGAACTTCATTGATCAAGTCTTGGAAGACGGCCGGGGCGTTACAAAGCCCAAACGGCATTACGGTATACTCATAATGCCCGTAACGGGTATTAAATGCTGTCATCCATTCATCTCCTTGTTTAATTCGCACTAAGTTATATGCTCCTCTTAAGTCAAGTTTAGTAAAAATACTCGAGCCCTTTAGTCTGTCAAAGAGTTCAGTAATCAAAGGAATAGGGTAAGCATTTCTGATAGTAATTTTGTTCAATCCCCGATAGTCTATACAAGGACGTAAGGTACCGTCTTTCTTTTCTACAAAAAAGAAACCCGCCCCCGCCGGAGAAGAAGACTTTCTAATAAATCCCTTGTCTAAATTCTCCTTGATATATTCCTCTAAAACTAAGTTTTCCTTGGTGGATAGAGGGTATACCGTACCCCTGGGAGGCATAGTACCAGGGAAAAGTTTAATAGAACAGTCATAAGACCGGTGGGGAGGTAAAGTATCCGCCTTACCCTTGTCAAATACAGATTTGAGGTCTAGATATTGTAATGGTATCTGAACGTCTGTGGATTGAGAAGTGTTAGCATAAGAGTTCACGGGACAAACAGAAGTAACTCTCTGCAGACATTCCTTCCTACAACCCATACCCCAAGACACGATTTCTCCACCCTCCCAGTCAATCTGAGGGTTGTGTCTCTTGAGCCAAGAATATCCTAGAACCACTGGGACTGCCGGGGAGGAAATTAACAGAAGGGAAATCAACTCTTCGTGGAAAATACCAACAGTAAGCTTAACGGGTTCGGTCTCATGGAATATTACTGGTTCAGATAAAGGTCTACCATCTATGGCCTCAACGGCCAAGGGTGTATCTCTCAATTGGAATGGGATACAATGCTTATTAGCGAAAGTTTGGTCTATAAAGCTTTCTGCTGCTCCAGAATCTAATAATGCCATCGTAGCAATAAACCCCTTTTCCCAAGCTAGAGAGACAGGAATCAGAAGCCTATGGTCTTTTTATTATGCATAGAGGACAGTAATGAAACACCCAAGGCCCGTCCTCTAAGGGAACTTAGGTGCGAGCGTTTCCCGGACGATTAGGGCAACTAAGACGTAGGTGACCTCTCAGCCCGCAGTATAAACAGAGACCCTCCCTTCTTCTGTACTGTCTCTCAGCCTCAGATAAGCGAGTATTACCTATTTGCATAGGTTCTGGTGGAGTAGGATTATAGGAGTCAGGGTTCTGAAATGAGGGAGCGAGTCTTACAGGAAGTCTAGTAACTCTTTCCCGAGTGTTCTGCCTCTGTCTCATGCGTTCATCTATTCTGGAAATGAAGGATACTAAATCCTCTAAATTTTCCGGAAGTTCTCTAGTGGCAATTTCATCTAGAATTTCATCAGACAACCCATTCAAGAAAACATCCATAAAAGCTTGTTCGTTCCATTTCACTTCTGCTGCCAATGATCTAAACTCTAGAGCATATTCTACAAGGGTCCTATCTTGTTGTTTAAGGCGTAACAGGGATCTGGCCGCATTAATCTTCCTCCCTGGGGGTCAAAGGTTCTTCTAAAAGCCGTGACAAACGCAGTGTAGTTGTAGACTAAAGGATTGTCATTCTCCCAAAGGGGATTGGCCCATCTAAGTGCTTTATCTATTAGCAGGGTTATAATAAAGCCTACCTTAGCCCTGTCAGTGGGGTAAGCCCGGGGTTGTAGTTCGAAATGTATACTTATCTGGTTTAAAAAACCACGACAAGCATCAGGCGAACCCCCATATCGTAATGGTGACGTGACATGGGAAGATGCGCCTACAGTGGCTACTTCCAAACCAGTACTTAGCGAGTGGCTAGCAGTGGAACGTATTTCTTCAGACTGGGTACTGGAGCGTGTCAACAAAGTTTGTAACGCTAAAGCCATTTGGTCCATTCTATGGTCCATGGCCTCAAATCTGGGGTCAGGAGGACTAGCACCTGCAGGATCCATCATGGCCCTGTCGTAATGTCAGGAAACTGACAGGGATCCAATACGCAGAGTGCGCACAGAAGGAGGTACGTATACCGGACCTTAGAATGGCCGGACTAACGTAAGGACAAAGCAAGAATAGTCAAAAGGTAAGCCGAGGTCAAGGGAGCCGGAGGACAGGTAAGCGAGATACAAGCCGAGTCAAAGGAGAGGAGAGGACAACAGGACAAAAGACAAGCAAGGGTCAAAACCGGAAACACTAGATAAAGAACGCGCTGAGTGACTAGCAAGCTAGAACCACGACAGGGCAATGAGCAGTAGTAAAGGTTTCCTTTAAATACCCTGTTACCTAAATAGAGACCACGCCCCCAAAAGGTCCGGAATAGCGGTTCCCGGCACTTTATGCAAATGATGACGTCGACGCTAGCCGTCGCGTCATAAAAGGGGGAGGAGCTAGCGCGGCCGGCGCGAAGACGGCCGAAATATGCCGAAATGCTAGGGGAAGGGAGCCCCTAAGCAGAGAGGATGTCCTCCCTGGATACATCACCAACAGGTACCCTGACAATAGGGAGAGGTATTAGCAGTAGAAAGAGGGAAGTGCTCATGCCATTGTACAGAACACTGGTGAGACCTCACTTGGAGTATTGCACACAGTACTGGAGACCGTATCTTCAGAAGGATATTGATACCTTAGAGAGGGTTCAGAGAAGGGCTACTAAACTGGTTCATGGATTGCGGGATTAAACTTACCAGGAAAGGTTAAAGGATCTTAACATGTATAGCTTGGAGGAAAGACGAGACAGGGGGGATATGATAGAAACATTTAAATATATAAAGGGAATCAACAGAGTAAAGGAGGAGACTATATTTAAAAGAAGAAAAATACCACAACAAGAGGACATAGTCTTAAATTAGAGGGACAAAGGTTTAAAAATAATATCAGGAAGTATTACTTTACTGAGAGGGTAGTGGATGCATGGAATAGCCTTCCAGCTGAAGTGGTAGAGGTTAACACAGTAAAGGAGTTTAAGCATGCGTGGGATAGGCATAAGGCTATCCTAACTATAAGGTTAGGCCAGGCACTAATGAAAGTATTTAGAAAATTGGGCAGACTAGATGGGCCGAATGGTTCTTATCTGCCGTCAAATTCTATGTTTCTATGAGAAGTTACTAGAACATGATAAAGCTCTTTAGCTGCACCTAGCGTAAGAAAGGGGCAGACTAAGGCAATGTTGTCAAGATAGAATCAACCGCTTTTAGCAACAAACTGGATATGAGGCGCAAAGGTGAGGCAGGAATCAATGAAAACGTTAAGACAGCGAGCATATAAGGATGGACAAATGCTAGTACTATCAACTTGCAGGGAGAGCGGAAGAGGAGGATCAGTATTATGAAGAGGGGAAAAAGGAAGCTGCGTTTTTAAAGAGATTGAATTTCAGAAAGCGGGTAGACATCCAATCAGACTGTTGTAGAACAGTGGGGGGAGATCGGGGAAGAGACTTTTTGCTCCCTAGTGTCATGTTTAGGAAAGGGTGTTCCACGTATTGTGTACACCTGTAGCAACCCAGTGTTAAAGTGCGATTCTCAAACAGGAAATACGAAAGGCTGTGTAAATCTCCTGCAGGAAGTAGTGACTAGGACTGTATAAACAAAGTGATTTAATTCCTAGATGCCAATGAATTGAGACTTTAAAGGCATGATCTATTCACCAAAACTGCTTCATTAATTTAAAGTTGTTTTGGTGACTATAGTGTCCCTTTAAAGTAACAGCTGTGCTACTCTCCACCAGGGTTGATTTGGAGATTTTAGTAAAGACCTCTGGGTCATAAAGGGGAGTTGGTGTGGTAGGTTGCTTGGCAAGGGAATGTCTGAAGTGTTGGAGCAAAGTGTACATTAATAAAGGTTTGCAATTTAGAGATACCTTCCAACTCTGATCAATTGTTGAGGGTCATTTCTGAAGGTGATGAGTCAATTTTTTGAGTTGTTTGTGCCGTGAAGGTCAGGTGAGGTTTGATGCTAGATTCTCCAAGGAATTTGAAAAAGTAGAAATGTAACCCCTTAAGGACCAAACTTCTGGAATAAAACGGAATCATGACATGTCACACATGTCGTGTCCTTAAGGGGTTAAAGGAAGGTTTGGTAGACTGGTTTGGGTTTGGTTTAGAAGCTGGAGATTAGTGTAATGTTGTCATAGTTTGGTAGAGCTGGTGGATGAGGTGCTCTAAGTTGCCAGGTGTTGGTTAAAAACGCGGAGATCCTTTTATCCTATTCACAAAATTTTCCCAATCGGTTGTTGTCATGGTCATGTTCTCTCTTTAAATAGCCTTTTTTCCCAACACTCCAAAGTTTGGATATATAAAGTAGTTCTAGATACTGTTAGGACTTTTGTTTACTATGAAACACATTCTGTCGTCTGTAGATCATATTTTCGGACAGCAGAAGGTGGAAGAGGACGTGAAGTGGAGGTCTATGGAGGAGATTGAGCAAGGCTTGTTGACCCTACCGGATTCAGAGTCTTGTATGTTGAGCGGCCGGGCGCTGTGGAAGCAGCAGGTTGCTACAGTAGCCAAATTACACATCCGCAACTTGTATCGAGACAGTAAATCTTTCCGATGTGTGTAAGCAAGACCTCTCATAAATCACACACTACGTATCCAGTTATAGGGGATAAATCACACACTATGTCTCCAGTTATAGGGGATAAATCACACACTATGTATCCAGTTATAGAGGATAAATCACACACTATGTCTCCAGTTATAGAGGATAAATCACACACTATGTATCCAGTTATAGGGGATAAATCACACACTATGTATCCAGTTATAGAGGATAAATCACACATTATGTATCCAGTTATAGAGGATAAATCACACACTATATCTCCAGTTATAGGGGATAAATCACTATGTCTCCAGTTATAGAGGATAAATCACACACTATGTCTCCAGTTATAGAGGATAAATCACACACTATGTATCCAGTTATAGGGGATAAATCACACACTATGTATCCAGTTATAGAGGATAAATCACACATTATGTATCCAGTTATAGAGGATAAATCACACACTATATCTCCAGTTATAGGGGATAAATCACTATGTCTCCAGTTATAGAGGATAAATCACACACTATGTCTCCAGTTATAGAGGATAAATCACACACTATGTCTCCAGTTATAGAGGATAAATCACACACTATGTATCCAGTTATAGGGGATAAATCACACAATATGTATCCAGTTATGGAGGATAAATCACACACTATGTATCCAGTTATGGAGGATAAATCACACACTATGTATCCAGTTATAGAGGATAAATCACACACTATGTATCCAGTTATAGAGGATAAATCACACACTATGTATCCAGTTATAGGGGATAAATCACACACTATGTATCCAGTTATGGAGGATAAATCACACACTATGTATCCAGTTATGGAGGATAAATCACACACTATGTATCCAGTTATAGAGGATAAATCACACACTATGTCTCCAGTTATAGAGGATAAATCACACACTATGTATCCAGTTATAGAGGATAAATCACACACTATGTATCCAGTTATAGGGGATAAATCACACACTATGTATCCAGTTATAGAGGATAAATCACACACTATGTATCCAGTTATAGAGGATAAATCACACACTATGTCTCCAGTTATAGAGGATAAATCACACACTATGTCTCCAGTTATGGAGGATAAATCACACACTATGTCTCCAGTTATGGAGGATAAATCACACACTATGTATCCAGTTATGGAGGATAAATCACACACTATGTCTCCAGTTATGGAGGATAAATCACACACTATGTATCCAGTTATGGAGGATAAATCACACACTATGTCTCCAGTTATAGAGGATAAATCACACACTATGTCTCCAGTTATAGAGGATAAATCACACACTATGTATCCAGTTATAGAGGATAAATCACACACTATGTATCCAGTTATAGAGGATAAATCACACACCAGTTCCAGCCAAGCAGACATGACAAATCACACACCATGTCTGTGGCCATAAGAGTGACAAATCACACCATGCAATCCAGGCTATAGGGGATAAATCACACACTATGTATCCAGTTATAGAGGATAAATCACACACTATGTATCCAGTTATAGGGGATAAATCACACACTATGTATCCAGTTATAGAGGATAAATCACACACTATGTCTCCAGTTATAGAGGATAAATCACACACTATGTATCCAGTTATAGAGGATAAATCACACACTATGTATCCAGTTATAGAGGATAAATCACACACTATGTATCCAGTTATAGAGGATAAATCACACACTATGTATCCAGTTATAGAGGATAAATCACACACTATGTCTCCAGTTATAGAGGATAAATCACACACTATGTATCCAGTTATAGAGGATAAATCACACACTATGTATCCAGTTATAGAGGATAAATCACACACTATGTCTCCAGTTATAGAGGATAAATCACACACTATGTCTCCAGTTATAGAGGATAAATCACACACTATGTCTCCAGTTATGGAGGATAAATCACACACTATGTATCCAGTTATGGAGGATAAATCACACACTATGTATCCAGTTATAGGGGATAAATCACACACTATGTCTCCAGTTATAGGGGATAAATCACACACTATGTATCCAGTTATAGAGGATAAATCACACACTATGTATCCAGTTATAGAGGATAAATCACACACTATGTATCCAGTTATAGAGGATAAATCACACACTATATCTCCAGTTATAGGGGATAAATAACACACTATGTATCCAGTTATAGAGGATAAATCACACACTATGTATCCAGTTATGGAGGATAAATCACACACTATGTATCCAGTTATAGGGGATAAATCACACACTATGTATCCAGTTATAGAGGATAAATCACACACTATATCTCCAGTTATAGGGGATAAATCACACACTATGTATCCAGTTATGGAGGATAAATCACACACTATGTATCCAGTTATAGGGGATAAATCACACACTATGTATCCAGTTATGGAGGATAAATCACACACTATGTATCCAGTTATAGGGGATAAATCACACACTATGTCTCCAGTTATAGGGGATAAATCACACACTATGTATCCAGTTATAGAGGATAAATCACACACTATGTATCCAGTTATAGGGGATAAATCACACACTATGTATCCAGTTATAGAGGATAAATCACACACTATGTCTCCAGTTATAGAGGATAAATCACACACTATGTATCCAGTTATAGAGGATAAATCACACACTATGTCTCCAGTTATAGAGGATAAATCACACACTATGTCTCCAGTTATAGAGGATAAATCACACACTATGTATCCAGTTATAGGGGATAAATCACACACTATGTATCCAGTTATAGAGGATAAATCACACACTATGTATCCAGTTATAGGGGATAATAAATCACACACTATATCTCCAGTTATAGGGGATAAATCACACACTATGTATCCAGTTATGGAGGATAAATCACACACTATGTATCCAGTTATAGAGGATAAATCACACACTATGTATCCAGTTATAGAGGATAAATCACACACTATGTCTCCAGTTATCGGGGATAAATCACACACTATGTATCCAGTTATGGAGGATAAATCACACACTATGTATCCAGTTATGGAGGATAAATCACACACTATGTATCCAGTTATAGAGGATAAATCACACACTATATCTCCAGTTATAGAGGATAAATCACACACTATGTATCCAGTTATAGAGGATAAATCACACACTATGTCTCCAGTTATAGAGGATAAATCACACACTATGTATCCAGTTATAGAGGATAAATCACACACTATGTATCCAGTTATAGAGGATAAATCACACACTATGTCTCCAGTTATAGAGGATAAATCACACACTATGTCTCCAGTTATAGAGGATAAATCACACACTATGTATCCAGTTATAGGGGATAAATCACACACTATGTATCCAGTTATAGAGGATAAATCACACACTATGTATCCAGTTATGGAGGATAAATCACACACTATGTATCCAGTTATAGAGGATAAATCACACACTATGTATCCAGTTATAGAGGATAAATCACACACTATGTATCCAGTTATAGGGGATAAATCACACACTATGTATCCAGTTATGGAGGATAAATCACACACTATGTATCCAGTTATAGGGGATAAATCACACACTATGTCTCCAGTTATAGGGGATAAATCACACACTATGTATCCAGTTATAGAGGATAAATCACACACTATGTCTCCAGTTATGGAGGATAAATCACACACTATGTATCCAGATAGAATCACACACTATGTATCCAGTTATAGAGGATAAATCACACACTATGTCTCCAGTTATGGAGGATAAATCACACACTATGTATCCAGTTATAGAGGATAAATCACACACTATGTATCCAGTTATAGAGGATAAATCACACACTATGTATCCAGTTATAGGGGATAAATCACACACTATGTATCCAGTTATGGAGGATAAATCACACACTATGTATCCAGTTATAGGGGATAAATCACACACTATGTATCCAGTTATAGAGGATAAATCACACACTATGTCTCCAGTTATAGGGGATAAATCACACACTATGTATCCAGTTATAGGGGATAAATCACACACTATGTATCCAGAGGATAAATCACACACTATGTATCCAGTTATGGAGGATAAATCACACACTATGTATCCAGTTATAGAGGATAAATCACACACTATGTATCCAGTTATAGGGGATAAATCACACACTATGTATCCAGTTATGGAGGATAAATCACACACTATGTATCCAGTTATAGGGATCACACACTATGTTATAATAAATCACACACTATGTCTCCAGTTATAGGGGATAAATCACACACTATGTATCCAGTTATAGAGGATAAATCACACACTATGTATCCAGTTATAGAGGATAAATCACACACTATGTATCCAGTTATAGAGGATAAATCACACACTATGTATCCAGTTATAGAGGATAAATCACACACTATGTTATAGGGGATAAATCACACACTATGTATCCAGTTATAGGGATAAATCACACACTATGTATCCAGTTATAGGAGGATAAATCACACACTATGTATCCAGTTATAGAGGATAAATCACACACTATGTATCCAGTTATAGGGGATAAATCACACACTATGTATCCAGTTATAGAGGATAAATCACACACTATGTCTCCAGTTATAGGGGATAAATCACACACTATGTATCCAGTTATGGGGATAAATCACACACTATGTATCCAGTTATAGAGGATAAATCACACACTATGTATCCAGTTATAGGGGATAAATCACACACTATGTATCCAGTTATAGGGGATAAATCACACACTATGTATCCAGTTATAGAGGATAAATCACACACTATATCCAGCAGTTTTTTTTCCTTTCAGATCGTTGTTCCTATTGGTTTTCCTCGCAGTTCAGATTTCGATGTGCATTGTACACCGCTATTACCGCAGATCTTTGGCTCCTACGAAGCTTTCCCCAGATCTTTACTTTCTACAACCTGGACAAAAGACCCACAGATACCTTACAAGTCTTTTACTTGAGAACTCCACAGGTCGGTCACTGGCAAAGATCTGTTTATTTTCTCTCCTTTTATTTATTTTTTTTTTAATTCTTTATTTTTGGAGTGCAGTGGTACATACAGGAGTAAGCAAAGGTTCACAAAAAGAGATATGTTGTGTTAACAAGATGCATGTGGGTATGCTTAGTCAAAATATGCTGCACTTTTGGTTTTTTTGTGACAGAAAGAACAATAATAATGAACATGCACAGGTAAAATGAGTCAGTAGCAGATTGGTCAATATTAACAACTTTATAGTCTGGCTACCTGATCTGACCGAATGGACAGTCGGGATCATAAGGATCCTGGCTAATAAACATACTGGGTGGTCGATAATAACCTCTGTATAGTCGGGCTTCTCTGCGTTTCTTAGTGGATTTAAAGTCAAATCTAAACCATTTTGCTGCAGAACTAAATAACTAAGATCTTCCTTACCACATGCTTGAGTCATATAATAAACTGGTTATTTTTGTTAAAACGACTCTCTAAGTACTATGATGTAAAGAGCCTGTCCCTGCAGTCTGATGTTTGTAAATAGAAATTTCAGTGATATTATTTGTACTGATGGCCACCTGTAGTTCTGATAATCTGTTACTCAGTCACTAGAGACCCTTCCTGCAGGGATCCTGCAATCTTAGCATCTCAATTAACTCTTCAGCAATAAATGTCTGTCCTACTAACTGGCTCAGTCACAATAGCCACACATGCTTACTAGGCCACCAATGCTTCTCTATAAGGGAGCATTGGATTGGCTGAGACTATCAGTAATGATAATCTCAGGCAGAGGAAGAATGGTGTCAGGAGCTAGACAAACACACACGGAATTAACAGGGGAATTAACAGGGGAACTAAGTTTTAGTTAAATTGCTTTATTTAAAGGATACAGGGGTGGGGCTTAAATCTAAATTATTAAAACCTTTAAGGATATGTTGCCTTTAATAACTTAAATATTTTAAACACAGGTACAAATATCGATGACCTTATTGCCATTCTCAATAACCAGATGATAAAAGTGGAGGTAATTAACGAAGGTGAAAATGTATCTTTATCTCCGCACAATGGTGGGCTGAATGTGCTGCGCTCAGGAGAGGTAAGCATAATGCACTATAAATTCTGACTTTCAAACGGATTGCATGTTTAGTTTAATCAATCAGTCAGCACTGGGGCTGTTACTTTACATAAATCAATCTATTCCGGGGCTGTAAAATTAGATTAATCAATACGGCGGGCTGTAAGATTAGATTAATCAATACCGGGGGCTGTAAAATTAGATTACTCAATACTGCGGGGCTGTAATTTAGATTACTCAATACCGCGGGGCTGTAAGTTTAGATTAATCAATACCGGGGGGCTGTAAGTTTATGTTAATTAATACCGGTGGCTGTAAGATTAGATTAATCAATATTGGGGGCTGTAAGATTAGATTAATCAATACGGGGGGCTGTAAAATCAGATTAATCTAGTTTTACAGCCCCCACGTATTGATAAATCTGATTTTACAGCCCCCCGTATTGATTAATCTAATCTTACAGCCCCCGGTATTGAGTAATCTAATTTTACAGCCCCACATCATTCAGAAAGTCGTTAGATTTAGAAGAATCCACTCCCGTGGTGCTCAGCAATTGAAAGAAATTGAGACTGGTTGAGCATTGTGGGAGTTACAGGACTACATGCGGAGTGCCAGGAATCAGAATACTTCATTATTAAAATTCACAGCACTAATTTTCATCTCTCCGACGCGTAGTAGGCTGCAGACTAGTCACAGTGCAGAGGAATCCGACACCTCCCACTCTGTGACACTGAGTAGGCTGCAGACTAGTCACGGTGCAGAGGAATCTGACACCTCCCTCTCTGCGACGCGGAGTAGGCTGCTGACTAGTCACGGTGCAGAGGAATCCGACACCTCCCTCTCTGCGACGCGGAGTAGGCTGCAGACTAGTCACGGTGCAGAGGAATCAGACACCTCCCTCTCTGCGACGCGGTGTAGGCTGCAGACTAGTCACGGTGCAGAGGAATCCGACACCTCCCTCTCTGCGACGCGGAGTAGGCTGCAGACTAGTCACGGTGCAGAGGAATCCGACACCTCCCTCTCTGCGACGCGGAGTAGGCTGCAGACTAGTCACAGTGCAGAGGAATCCGACAACTCCCTCTCTGCGACGCGGAGTAGGCTGCAGATAGTCACGGTGCAGAGGAATCCGACACCTCCCTCTCTCCCGCCCCGCTGATTTGCCTTTTAACTGGAGCAAAAAATGGTTATACAACACTACCTATCTTTCAAATATAAAAAATAGGGATTATTTTAGTGTTAATGACTAATAATAATCTAAACTTTTTTAAAGACAGGAGGTGAATATTTGCTTTACTTTCTTTCCTTAAACCTCCCAGCAGCAAAGAAATGGTTAAAAGTGTAAAGTAAAAAAATCAACCAATCACATTAAAGGTGTCAGTAACAATGGGTAATGAAGCTCCTCCCACTTCCTCTTTCCTATGATGCAGCCGCACCAATCGGAAACAATGAAGTAACAATAAACTGTGTCCTCAACCATGTAAACCAGGATGTAGCACCAGCTGGATTCTAACAGCATCCACAGGGGTCAGACAGAATGTTCATCCTAAAAGGAAGAAGAGAATTGAGAACGTATAGTGTCTAAGCACTGTGGCAAGCATCTCATCAACACAACATTCAAGGAATTCCATAAGCACCAGAGAAAAGTTGTCTGCAATAAGACCTTTGGTATTTCCCAGAGTTCCAAGGCTCTGTGGTGGCGAGGCCTGTAGCCAGTGAAGGCTTGTCTGACGGTTGCTCTGCCTCGATGGCGACCGGCTCTCCCATATAAACAATAGGAATGGAACACTCTGCAGAGTGATGATTGGGCATTATTGAGGGAGTTAAAATGGAAACATGTTTAAGATCTTTGATAAATTTGTCACCGAACAGGAGGCCTTTAGCCTCGGGCCCAGCTCTCTAGAGCCTAATTCAGCTAGCTTGGCATCATTTTTATATAGAGCTTTATGCCGTTCTGTGGATATGGCCACATTCGCGTTACCTAATAGGCAAAGAGCCCTCTGCGCCCATTCATGCAGGCGTGGGTCAATTTAATTGTCTGCTAAAACATCCTTAGCTAGTATGAAAATCTGAATGAGTGGCCCAGCAATATCGAACAATTTATCTTGTATGGCCTTGCTCAATGCACTTGCGAGGGTCCTTACCCGATCTAGTAAGAAACGTGTCCAGAATAGGGTCAAACTCGGGTGTGAGAGCGACTTTGGGATAATTGGACGAGGACATTCGGCTCTTAGCTTGTTTCTGACGTCTTTATCAAGAGGTTTATGTAACAATAATCTGTAAAACTGAGCAATATACTCAGGTGGAGCCCATTCGAATGAGCGAGGGTGTTGAATCAATTTAGGGTCAAAAAGGGTTGGCCCTGGGAGTCCAGCAGGGTCTCACGGGACTGTTCCTGCGTTAGCAGTTATGTTTTGTGACTGATCAATAATGGTCTCAATGACATTGGGAGGGAGCGTTAGCTTTGCCATCGAAGGGCAGGTCATCAACAGAGTAGCCCACATTATATTCATCCACGATCTTTAGACCGTGTGAGGTAGAACCTTCTAAAGGGTCTAATTCCTGAGGTCATGGTAGGGACTTATGAGCCAACCTAGGGGTTTTGGCTGGTGCCTTGCCTTTGCCAGGTGAGACGCTGTTGCCCTTCCAAGAGCATTTGCAGGGAGTTCCTTCATGATCAGACGGATCAAGAGACTCTTCGGAGTAAGAGAGGCGCTGTTAAGTCACCTTGGGAACAGGATTGGGCTGCTCCTAGAGGGCAGCTAAGGCCTTAGGGATTGACTCTGCAATAGCAGAAAAAAGCCAAGCTTTAAGTTTGGCCGATAGAGGCATCTTGTAGGTCAGACATGTTGATTAAATTATTGAAAACGATAATAATATAGAAAAGATAATTAAGTATGTGAAGTTCAGTTCACCAGTTGGGTCAGCCAATATCAGGGGTGAGCTATAAAGTAATCAACCGAGTTTTGCCCGTAGTAAGTTGGGGGTCACCCTAACTGGCTGTACATGGGAGATTTCCCAGATATAAAGTGGTATTGGTATATACCATTGAAAGTGGGGTTAGCCACAAATATCCACAAAAGTGGGGGACCACCCACAAAATTAACAAAGCAGAAAAAATATAAACCAATTAAGGTAAAAGGCAAAAAAATATGGTTGGGGTTATCCACAGCAGAGATAATAAAATCACAGTGGGTGTCACCCACAATAGATGCAAGCAAGAGATAATTTGGTTTTAATATATGTGTGATATATAAGGGGCTGGTCACAGGGGTATTTACTACAATAGTCAGGGAGAGCCTCGTTATCAGTCTGTTACAGAAGGAAAAGAGGGGATATCGGTACAAAATCCTCTAACTATAGAAGGGGAAAAACCAGCAAAGTTTATGGCTAAATGCAGAAAAAAAGGAAGGGACCCTGCGTCTGTTCACTATTCTGCCGAACCGCCAAGCCGACGTTAGGTGAGGTGATCAGGCAGAGCGAGAAACGGCGGGAAAAATCATTGAAAAAATATGGCCACCGCGAGTGAAGGAGGGGGCGGAGCTGAGCGTCCGTGATAGACGCAAGCACAGAGAGCAAGCCGGCCGCGGAACTTTATCAGGCAGAAAGGCCCGCTAAAACAAAGTGCCCTGAACGGTTTGTACCGTCACTAAGTTGGATCAGTTGGAGGGGAAAACAGAGTAGGAGCCCCCCATGCATGAAGGACACTGGTGATACTCAACGGCCGACTAGAGAAGTCTGAGTGAGAGGGAAGTAACAATAGGGATAGTGAGAAATGGTTAGATTAAAAATAGGGAAAGAAATCCCAGCACACAATAGATAAAGTATTAGTATGAATAAAGATTTAAACACAATGTGTGATGTTAATTACAGGATAAATACACCAATAGAATTGGGAGGCCAGCAGCAAAGAGAGTGGGAGGAGCTTCAGAACCTTTTGTTACTGACACCATTAATGTGATTGGTTGGCTTTTTACTTTACACTATTAACCATTTCTTTGCTGCTTGGAGGTTTGAGTAAAGAAAGTAAAGCAAATATTCGCCTCCTGTCTTTAATAAAATTAAACAAATATACAATATCTTGACTGAGAACAAATGGAATAAGGAAATAAGGAACACTATAGGATCAGAAACCCAAACCTGTATTAAATCTAATACAAATATGTATTTCTGACCCTATAGTGTTAAACACACCATCCCGCCCTATATATAGTAAAATGACATCATCAGAAGTGATTATCTCAGCCTATCACAATGTTTTCCCATAGGAAAGCCTTCTGATAATCTCAGCCAAGGAGGCTGGTCGGGCAGGTTAAGGAAGCATGCTTCTTGAAAATTGTTCACTCAGTGTATACAGCAAGTCCGTATTATACTAATCCATCTTACTTTTAGTAGTTTTCCTGCCTGTGATTTTACGATCTGAAGTCGATTTAGTCAGAGGAATAGTTCACATCAGAAGCCACCTCCTAATCAGTGATGATAATAATAATTCAGTACTGTCCGTTACATATAACATTACAAAATAAAGGAGATAAGCATAATGAGACAACAAGCCTGTGCTAAAATAAAAATAAACCTCAAATTCAGATCATAATGATGGAATCAGAGTTTGCACCAATCAGAATCCCTGTCTAAAACAGAGCACCGTGGCGGTATGGCTGGCTGAGCCTCGTGGGAAATGGCTTTTTAATGTCTGCTTTGCCGAGGTTTGCCTCACATTCAGAGCTACCAGGGCAATGAGGAGAACTCTATAGGAGAGATCTTAAGGCTTTATTCACTAAACTACCTACTGTGGCAAATGTCAGGCTAAAATAGCTACACAAATTCTCCAGTCAATTTTTAAACAATTTGACTGTTTTAGCCTATATGATGCTGTTTAAATTTCATTCATTGCAATATGCAGTGTGGTTAATAAACACACTTTTTAATGCAGTATTTTATAACAGGAGTAAAACACAGGGTTTATTTCTGAGAGCTGGGGGAGATTTTCTGTTAAAGGACCACTATAGGCATCCAGACCATTTCAGCTCAATGAAGTGGTCTGGGTGCCAGGTCCCCCTAGTTTTAACACTGCAGCTGTAAACATAGCAGTTTTAAAAAAACTGCTATGTTTACACTGCAGGTAGGTTTGCCACCTTTTTTGAAAAAAAATACGGGCCATTCTACTTGGCATAATTATATATGCGTGACATCACAGGGCACAACGAACATAAAAGAATGAACATTTAGAAGTAGGAAATTTCCAAATTTACTAATAAACTACTTACAATGTTTGTGCCTTGTCTGTGTGCACAGCATTGTAAATGTGAGGCAGTGTGTGTATGTACGGTCTGTATGAGTGTGTGCAGTAGTGTCTTTGTCTAAATGTGTAGAACAGTGTGATCATACTGTTGTCTGAGCATGTGTCATTGCTTGTATACTTTGAGTATGTGTCTACAATGTCTGTGTGTGTGTGTGTGTGTGTGTGTGTGTATAGTATATAGCAATGTGTGTACATACCATTTATAACCGAGATGGATATTCTACAGATACTGATGAATACATACATACTTCTGAATATACATACAGACACACACAGACTGTTGAATACGTACACGCAGAGACTGCTACATACACACAGACTGCTGAATACATACAGAGACTGCTGCACACACACACACACGCACAGACTGCTGAATACATATACAAAGACTGCTTAGTACACACAGACTGCTGAACACATACACAGACTGCTGAATACATACAGAAAATGCTGTACATACACACACACGCACACACACACAGGGCCTGTGCAAGGATTTTTGCCTCCCTCTTTCCCCCCTTCCCTGTCCCTTAGTGCTCTCCCCTCCCGTCCCTTAGTGCTCTCCCCTCCTGCCTCCCTTGGTCTTTCCTTACACCCCACCCCTACCCTAATGGTCTCTCCTCACCCCCTACCTCTCTTAGTGGTCTCTCCTCACCCCCCACTTCACCCCTTCTCCCCTAGTGGTCCCACCTCCCCCATTACTTAGTGGTCTCTCCCCATAGAGGTCTCTCCTCCACCCCCTCATGGTGGTCTCTCCCCAGTCTCCTCACACACCCTACCTCTATGGTAGCGTGGCTGAGCTCCGGTCCACAGAACAGCAGTTTCAGTTTTCTTTTTCCTAAGGGGCGCCCTAGGCGACTGCCCAAGTCGCCTATAGGAAGCGCCGGCCCTGCACACAGACTGCTGAATACACACCCACAGAGACTGATGAATATACACACCCACAGACTTCCGAGTACACACCCACACAGAGATTGCCGAGTATACACACACACTGATTGCTGAATGTTACGAACACTGATATTTCGGATACCCGTTCTTTCGCTTTCTCCAGAAATGCTAGAAGCTGAATGATTATAGCGCGCAGTTCGGGTGTTGATTCGAATGGTCTCCAAACGAAAATACCGCATACAAGTACATCCACCAAGCAATCAGACGCATACCCAAACATCAGCCTGAACTAGATGAAGGGTACAACTGGAATGTCTTTATTCAGGCCAAACGGCCGGCTTTTATGCAAGACCAGAGTACAGTATACACGCCCACAGAAACTCCCACAACACGCCCCTTACATTCCTGAGTCACAATGACACAAGTACATAATAAAACACAAATATTATAGGGACCCCCATAAATGGCATATCCCTGGATCGCTTGGATCTGAGCGCCCATGTTGTCTAAATAGCGCTCAGTTCCCACAAACACAGCCGAATCGCCACCGGGGTAAAAATTTGACCGTTTCATGGTCAAAGTTTCATGGATAGTGGTCGGTCAATTTCGGGAGTCCCAAACCCAACAAAACCACGAACGGTGCCCCTGGCCCATAGGTAGCTTTTGTTCCCCTAGTTCGTGAGAACAAACCTACTGAACAGCGCTCTCCTGGCTGGTTGGGGAAAAGAAGCAGGCGTTCGCAACATTGACTGACTGGGGTTCGGGAAGTAGTGTCCGATTTGGAGTTCCAGACATTCGATGACCAAGTCCCGCAGCCTCTTTTCGTGCGCTAAAATGGACACATAGGGAGAGCGCTAATTTCTGTGGTTTTCTTTGACTTTACTGAGCCAGGGGAGTGGTCGGTGTTCGGTAGATTTCTCTACTGAACCAAAAAATAACGAATGAAAACCAAAGTATGTTATTTCCTTCACACTGAATACACACACACACAGATTGCTGAGTACATACACCCAAACTGCTGAGTAAATACACCCAAACTGCTGAGTACACACACACAGACTGCTTAATACACAAACACACAGATTGCTGAGTACACACACAAACTGCTGCATATACACACACACATGTATCTGCTCTCAAGATCATGCTTCCATCTCCTTGACCTGCAGCTCCTGCAATGCGGATTCTGTTAGTGGAGAGGGCAGGGACCAGCAGCGACACCCCATCTTAGCCCTCTCCACACAGCCAAGCACCAACGAGTTTTCTTAGTACGGCCTGAGAGCACTGCACACCATGGGGGCCAGCCCGTATATTGCAGAACATTCTCTTCAAATAATTGTATTGCTGGTATTTTTGCAATACGGGCACCGGCCACTGTGCACCAAATATCGGCCAATGTGGCAACCCTAAAAATTGTCTGGTCTACAGGGTTAATCCAGCCTCTAGTGGCTGTTTCCCTGACAGCCACTAGAGGCACTTCCGCGATTTACACTGAGTAAATCGCACTTTTTTGATAGTGGACGTCCTCACAGACCTCCAGCGAAAAAAAAAAAGATCCCCATTGGAAAGCCTTGAGGTTTGAATGCGCACACGTCTCTGGCCACGCATGCATATTCAGCTCCACTCGGGAGCTAACGTCGGCGGGGGAGGAGAGGTCACAAGCGCCGAGGGAGCCTGGTGCTGAATTAAGGTAAGTGGTTTTAACCCCTTCAGCGCCGAGGGAGGGGGGGGGACTCAAAGAGCCTATTATGCCAGGAATACGGGTTTGTTTTCCTGGCACTATAGGATCCCTTTAAATGCTGGGATGCAAAGCCTTGTTAAACGAGCTGCATATAATATATTCTAATTATAAAATGTAATTTAGGCTAGCTATTCTGTATGTATATTTATATATAGTTGTTACAATGGCCTTCATATGTAATCATTGTCTCTTAGTATTACAGCTATGGGGTTGTGTTCAATAAAACCATGGTCCATTCCCTTCCGGTCCTCATCAATGCAATCAGTAACTCTCTGCTCCGTCAGCTGCGTGTCAACCAAAGCATCCAGACCTGGAGCAGTCCGTTCTACCAGGTGAGGGACCAGGAATGCAGTATAGGAGATCACCCCATGGGAAGAAGTCATGTTCAGCCTTTAACAATGTTTTTTGTGCAGGTTTCTTGTCCTTGAGTGAACTTGCAGACGCCCCAAGCATTATAGCCACCAATGTCCCCTGAATGAGTTATAATACAAAGCACTTGCCATCTCTGACCATTTATTCTGGTCATGGAGACACGAACCATGGGTTCTTGTATAACTCTGAGTGAATTGGGAGCTAATGGGAAGAGTAGAGTAAAAATTACTAAAACCAATGCATTTTCTATATATGTGCAGCGAGTGATAGTAGCCAGCAGACGCCACTTGTCAAAAGGATGATTTAACTGCTCAATGAACTTATAGCTGACGCAACTTGACCACTATAACTTTTAACTCACGGAGCTCGGCTATCATCCCGAGGACTCTGTGCTGACAGTTTGGACAGTACTGACCTGACCTGTTCTGAGGAACTGACTTATAGCTGTGCGATATTTGCAAATCAGTGGTTAGTGTGCAGCCATAGAACGTTGTTATGGTGTTTAGAGCGACCCTTTAATGTACAAACATAGATCTGATAATCTGATGGTTATTGGCATGGCTGATGCTGTAGAGTAATTGGCTTACATGTTGGAAATCTCATTCTAAAGCATGATTTCTCAGCCAAAGCCTCAGAAAACATCCCTAACATGTAAGAAACTCACGTATTGATCTGCTTTTCTAGGATTTCTCAGATAACTCCATCAGGCTCGACCTCTATTTTCTGGTTGCTTTCCTAGGGATAATGGCAGTGGGAATGCTACCGTATTTTGCCATGGAAAACACCTACAATCATAAGGTAAGAATACCAGCTGGACAATCAATAATTATTGGTATTTATTATAATAGCAACAGTAAAGGTCTAAGTCAGTGGGATGGACAGTTTGTTGGAATTTCATAAATAAATGTGTCAATGCATCAACTATTACTTGGTTTGTGCTCCATAAATAAATGTGGATATACCTTGTCCGTTACCGTATCAGTGGCTGTGTATCTGGTACCGTATCAATGTCTGTGTATCAGTTACCATATCGATGTCTGTGTATCATTACTGTATCAATGTAAGTGTATCCGTTACCGTATCAGTGTCTGTGTATCCGTTACCGTGTCTGTGTATCCGTTACCGTATTCGTGTCTGTGTATCCGTTACCGTATCCATGTCTGTGTATCCGTTACCGTATCCGTGTCTGTGTATCCGTATCCGTGTCTGTGTATCCGTTAACGTATCTGTGTCTGTGTATCCGTTACCGCGTCATTGTGACCGTTACCGTATGCGCGGCTGTGTATCCGTTAACGTATGCGCGGCTGTGTATCCGTTAACGTATGCGCGGCTGTGTATCCGTTAACGTATGCGCGGCTGTGTATCCGTTACCGTTTATCTGTTATCGTATCAATGTAAATGTATCCGTTACGTGTAAGTGTGGCGGAACCAACCTCGCCACTGTTCACTGGAGGAGCCTGGTTGCTCGCCTGCTTCCTTTAGACTATGGCCCGGCATTTAAAACCTTTTATTTTCCCTGCAGAAAGGCTTATTCGTGCCTTTCTGCCTGGGTGTTCGGTAGATTCAATCTACCGAACGATTGACCACCTGGGAACTGGAGTGTGCTGTCAATTGGCCGCCCAGAAGCTGCGGTTAACCGCAGCCTAATTGACGAACGCTGGGTGGCCTTTGTTCGTTTGCCGAACACGTGGTTGCGGAGCGGCCATTTTAACTCCCGAACGGCCAGCGGTGTTCAGCACCCAAACTATGGAACTGGAAACAGACACTTATTTGCGTGAACACCGCTGAGCCGCCAGCCTCCTTACCTCTGCATTCGGTAGTATAACCAAATGCCTGTTCATTCACTAGTTTAACCGTATGAACAGCATCACCCCAGATAGCCATGCCATGGAGCCTATTCGTGTAACGAAAGACTATGGGAAAGACTTTGGCTCCATGGCAATTGAACTGTGATCTGAGCGCCATTCGGTAATAATGTGCGCTCAGATCTAAGCTATCTGGGGATATGTAGAATGTATGTGTTTTATTCATTATTTGCAACATTGGGTATTTTTGTGTGTTTTTACTAACATGTGCTCAATGGAGTTTTGCCTGTCCTGGGAGATAATTGGATTACTTCCCAATTATCTCCAGGATAAAGAGGAGGGATAGTGACGTAATTGTGGGAGTGTTTAAAGGTGTAAGTCTGTGATTGGTCAATGTCCAATATGTTTCCCAGTCTTCCATCTGGTCCCCTAGAGGAGTGTCCACCAGGTGGAAGACCTGCATAAAAGCCAGGCAGGTAGCCCCAGTAAATCAGTTCTACTTCACCCTCAATTTGGAGTGCTGTCTCTTATTGGGGGAATCTGCTACAAGGGAATGCTATGCTCTGCATACTCTCTTGCTATATTCACTGCTAAGCTCTTGTAAGAGCTTGTTCCTGTTTTGCTCTGTGGAGTCTACGGTGGTTATGGTGTCTGCTGCAGTGCTTGGAGTCCTCAGGAAGCGCTAGGAGCATCCTTCAACGGAGGTACCCAGTCGCGGTGCCAGGTGATCCGTTACAATAAGTGTATCTGTTACCGTATCAGTGTCGGTGTATCCGTAACTGAATCAGTGTATGCGTTACCGTATAGATGTACATGTAGCCATTACCATGTCAATGTATGTGTAACCGTATCGATGTACATGTAGCCGTTACCATGTCAATGTGCATGTAGTCGTTACCATGTCAATATACGTGTAAGTGTCTCTGTCTTTTATCCTTTCCTGTGGCAGGTGAATGCTTACACCCAGCTGAAGATGTCCGGTCTCTACCAGTCGGCCTATTGGGTAGGACAGGCTGCAGTAGATATGCCTTTGTATTTTCTCATCCTCTTCCTAATGATTGGAAGTTTACTAGTTCTAAATACCGGGATCTATCTCTATGCTGGAACAGTTATCACCTTGGTAAGTTCTACTTACTCATCTACCACAAATAGTATTTCTTATGTTCTAAGTCAAAAACAAAACCTAGGTCCCCAGTGGTTGGAAGACACATTACATCAGACCCCATTTTATTTCGGGTATCCCTGCACTGGTTAGAAGACACATCACATTGATTGGGCCAAATTGTATTTCAGGAGGTTCCCACTCGACACATCACATTGATCGGGCCCCTATTTTATTCCAGGAGGTTCCCAATAGACACATCTCATTGGTTACCTTCTGGAATAAAATGGGGCTTGATCACTTAACACATCACATTCGTCATGCCCCATTTTATTCAAGGAGGTTCCCACTCGACACATCACATTGATCATCCCCCATTTTATTCCAGGAGGTTCCCACTCGACACATCACATTGATTGGGCCCCATTTTATTCCAGGAGGTTCCCACTCGACACATCACATTGATTGAGCCCCATTTTATTCCAGGAGGTTCCCACTCGACACATCACATTGATTGAGCCCCATTTTATTCCAGGAGGTTCCCACTCGACACATCACATTGATTGAGCCCCATTTTATTCCAGGAGGTTCCCACTCGACACATCACATTGATTGGGTCCCATTTTATTCCAGGAGGTTCCCACTCGACACATCACATTGATTGAGCCCCATTTTATTCCAGGAGGTTCCCACTCGACACATCACATAATTGTTAATTAAAGAGGAAATATAAGTGGAATAACACTTATTAGTGAAAAACTAGAAACCTACCATATGTATTGCTGGCAGTAGTATTGTGTAATAATGTCCCATATTCATTAGAACATCACTTTTTATTAAATAATTCTTCACTGAACTACGATCTGTTTCAGATTTTCTGCCTTTTAGGCTACGTTCCTGCTGTGATCGTGTTGACCTATGTGGTTTCATTCACCTACAAACAGATTCATGACACACGGCAGTGCTGGTCTATAATCTTCGCCCTGGTATGTATTGTGAATATCTCTCCATTATTTAGTAAACCATGCTGGGAGCTTAGATTGAGGCCAACTGTTAGAATATCTCATGCCATACAGAGACCCTAATTCCCCTCTCTCTCCCCATCCTTTTGTTTTAAATATATTTATTAGTATCGCAAACAAGTGTAGGCAGACATTTTACGAATTGATAAAAATAACATATGGTTGCCTGCGCAGAGGCGTATAAGTCAGAATAAACAAGCAAGGAAGTAAATTGGGTACAAGATTTGATATATTCAGGGGTATTCAACAGGCATAATATCGCATTGTGTGGGCTTTATATTCTTCTGAGCAATACCTAATCTTAAAAGACTCATATTGCATAGAGGTTTTATCGGCCTAGTAGCCTGGGTCAACTCACTAAATCGTGCATGGGTGCAGTACAACAGTGCCTTATTAAGTCTAAACAGATATGGCAGCAGGTTGTACTAGGATCAACAAAGAGCTCCATATTTTACTGCGCGGTAGAGCTATGTCTCACTAAGCATGCGCTGGCGCCTTTAGCATATGTACTTGGAAGTGGAGTGATCATACTATATTGCACGGTCTGATCTAGGCTGTAGTTAACGGTGTGGTACTAGCATTTGAAATATATAAACAGACACAGTACATAGAATGCAGTAGTTGCGCCTAGTATGTTATGTCTCTAACATGCAAAAGTAACGTTTGTGTGAGAAATTAAATGCAATAATAGGAATAATAATCAAACATCAGACATAAATTGACACGTTGCTGCGTGGTTTGAAGCGTTGTAATCCGTAATGCTTTGCATGTCGCTGCTGCGGTGTAGCCCTCAGATCTCCGAGCCTCTGCCCGTTCACGTCACACCGGCCCAACCCACCAGCCTGGGTCCTCAGCGGCAGAGATTGTCCACTAGACCCCACCACAAAGTCAGTGGCCCTCCTGCCCCTTGCACCTCCCCAGCGTCACATTGTGGCCTATAGGCCAACAGTGCACCGGGAGCACCGAAATCGACACACCCGGCCTACCTGCCTCCATAAACTAGCAGCATGTGAGCAACCGACAAACACCCAGAAATACAGAGCACCCCCATGTCTCTCTCGCTGCCGGCCTCACTCTTGAAGCTGGTACACGGTCCGCACACTCCCGCCTCACAGGGCTCGCGGCAACGGGGACGCTGGTCTCCGGGGGCCCCCATACCTAGAGATCGGGGTACTCACTGCTCCGGCTGGCGTGAAGGCAGTGTGGATATTTTGTCCAGCGCTTGATACCCTCTGGGCCTGCCCGGGCTATCCATGCTGGTCCTCCTCGTTATGTACTGCTGAGGCATTCCGAGCGGTCTGCTAGCTTGCTGTCTTATTTATGATCTGCAAAACTGTGTAGCAAAACAAGTACGGGTGTCGCCTATGGGCCATTTTGAATGTTCGCAAGAGTTTCCAGATGCATCTACTTGGTGGCCCCCTTGGGACTGCGGCAGGAGAGCGTTCATATGTGAAGCTCATTGTAATGGTTCTTGTTGCAAGTCCAAGCTTTAGTTATTCCCTTCGAACCTTGTGTGCAGGACGAAGGGTTGTGTGATCTGGCTCGCTGAATGAGTGCAGTGCGGGTTTGTCCCCTGTTGGCTTGTGGAGCATGTGGAGTGTCCGGGTTGCCCGCATAGTTCACGTAGCAGCCAGCGTCCTCTGCTTTCCCCGGGTGCCCGGTCCCCGTCCGGCCCCCCAGTTCAGTCCAGGCCGCCTCCCACAAGCACCGGGGCCCGGTGGGCACTCGGGAATGACATGTGCTCCTGCGGTCCCCCCTCCAAGAATCTGCATACTCAGTGCCCCCTGCACCTCCCCCCAAATAGGTACATGGGCTACCTTGCCTGTCTCTCCCAGCGCCAGCCGCTTCTACAGGACTGGAGATGCACTGCCTTTCAGCCACCAGTCCGCCGGAGGCGCGCGGTGTCCAGCCCTGCCGGGCCCTCAGCGGTGGGGACAAGTTCCTCCGGGTGCCCACCTCATCTAGAGGTCAGGCTGCCATGTTGTTGGCTCGTGGACTGCCTGGTTGGTCCGTCCACGGTCTCTGCCACCCCGGGTCTTCATACGGGCGCTGGTGCGTCCCTTTGTGCACGGGCTAGCCGCCCTCCGCTCCACTCTTCTGGCAGGTCTCTGCTTGGCAGCCTCTGCTAGTTCGGGCCGGGGTCGGAGGCTTCCGCCCCGGTGTGTGCAGACCCCGCGCGGCCGGGATAACCCCCACCGGCCAGGGGGGGAAGCGGGGCCATGCCCCGGGCCGGCTCTGTATTTCTGAGTTTTTGTCGGTTGATCACATGCTGCAGGTTTATGGAGGCAGGTAGGCCGGGTGTGTCGATTTCGGTGCTCCCGGTGCATTGTTGGCCTCTTGTGTGGTGTTGAAATGGAGCTGGGGCGATTCTCTGTCTTGATGTGTAGATATCTCCAGCTTTGGAGCCGTGCATGTATAGTTTTAGTGCCGGTTTTTGGGTCTCGAGCTTGGAGCCATGCGGCCCGGCAGCCCTGCCCCCTCCCCATCCTTTTGTATCTTAACTGTTTTCTCTATATCTAGGGGATATCATTATTATTTTTCCATATCATAAATCATATTTTAATTATTATTCCATATCTTAAATCCTATTGCCATTATTTCCCCATATTGTAGATCATATTGTCAATATTTTTCCATATCCAAACACAAAGATAAAGCACCGAGCTTACAGCAGCAGTAGCTTAGTATCCAACAGCTCAAAATACACAGTAAAAACAAAGAGAACGTTACCTGCGCTCTGGCCTAAATCCCCATGTACATTTAAACAAAATGGAGGCTCTTTAGTTTTACTCCAATGGCCATTTGAATATAAACTCACCTGCCACGTCAAGGCAAACCCCAATAGGTGAGTCCTACTCTAGCCATTAGATTTGTTGATATCAGCAAAGAATCTCCAATGAGACAGAAAGGGGTATTTTTTAGCTCTAGAAAGGGTTAAATGTGAAAGGGTTTATAAAATACAATCTCTACGTGCTGCAATGCATACATTAAGGATTGTCCTTCATCACCTTTTCGTATTGGCAGATATCTGAAGTTTCACTGGGACTCCTGATAAGCCAGAGCCTGTTTGGCTCTTGCAGCCTTGAGTGCCGTGTAGGTTGCCTACCACTGTCTTAGATCATAGTATTATTATTTTTCCATATCTTAGATTATATTATTTTTCCATATCTTAGATCATACTGTTATTTATAGACTTCCCTAATACTGGGCTATACCCAGTTGACTGCTTGAAGGCTATGATTTGTTAGTAATTAATTGATTCTGCCGTTCATACTGCAATAGCCTAACCGTGTTTCATTTTATTCAAATTCCGTATTCCCTGTGATATATCTAGCTACTATACTACCGCCTTTAAAATAAAATGATTGCCCCAAAATGTTTTAAAGGCAGCTAGCCTTCAGACGGCAGAATGTTCTCTGATAAGGTGAAGGTGATTTAAAACTCACAGCAAAGCAGACGGCAAATGTGAATTATAAAAGTCCCATTTCGCTTAGTACAGAAAATGTAATTTGTCTTGTTTTTATTCTTCAGACAGCATCCGTTTCCATCACGATCACCGAGGCCGCATTCCTTATTGGGAACGATTTGATAGCCACGATTCTTCATGATATTTTCTCTCTTTTTATCCCAATTTACCCACTGATAGGTTGTCTGACATTCTTTATAAAGGTAGGTTAAAGCACTTTAATATGCTTTAATAAAGTGTCATTGAGCATAACACTGGTAACTTCATAGTGAAACGGCATGGAAGAATTACAAAGCCGCAGCGCACTTTAGTTTGACATTGCGCTGAAACGTAATTATATCTACCGAGAATTCACCATCCATACTCCCCACCTGCTCTGAGCTTTAATCAGTATTCCCTTCAATATAAAATTAAGTGTGAAATGCAGAAGGCATTTGTTTAAGATATTGTTAATTTTCTTATATCACAGATATCCATCATAAGGTTTACTAAAACCGTGATAAAGTGTCTGTGAGATATATCCTCTCACGTACTGTTAGGTGTGAGATATTATACATCGTACTGTTAGGATATCTCTCACACCTAACAGTTCGATATGATAAATCTCACTCCTAACAGTACAATATAATATATCTCACTCCCAACCGTACGATATGATATATCTCACTCCCAACCGTACGATATGATATATCTCACTCCCAACAGTACGATATGATATATCTCACCCCCAACAGTACAATATGATATATATCACACTCCCCACTGTACAATATGATATATATCGCACTCCCAACTGTACGATATGATATATCTCACTTCCAACCGTACGATATGATATATCTCACCCCCAACAGTACAATATGATATATATCGCACTCCCAACTGTACGATATGATAGATCTCACTTCCAACCGTACGATATGATATATCTCACCCCCAACTGTACGATATGATATATATCGCACTCCTAACAGTACGATATGATATATATCACCCCCAACAGTACGATATGATATATCTCACTTCCAACCGTACGATATGATATATCTCACTCCCAACAGTACGATATGATCTATATCGCACTCCCAACAGTACGATATGATCTATATCGCACTCCCAACTGTACGAAATGATAGATCTCACTTCCAACCGTACGATATGATATATCTCACTCCCAAGAGTACAATATGATCTATATCGCACTCCCAACTGTACGATATGATATATCTCACTTCCAACCGTACGATATGATATATCTCACCCCCAACAGTACAATATGATATATATCGCACTCCCAACTGTACAATATGATAGATCTCACTTCCAACCATACGATATGATATATCTCACCCCCAACTGTACGATATGATAAATATCGCACTCCTAACAGTACGATATGATATATATCACCCCCAACAGTACGATATGATATATATCACTTCCAACCGTATGATATGATATATCTCACTCCCAACAGTACAATATGATCTATATCGCACTCCCAACAGTACGATATGATCTATATCGCACTCCCAACTGTACGATATGATATATATCGCACTCCTAACAGTACGATATGATATATCTCACTCCCAACAATACGATATGATATATCTCACTTCCAACCATACAATATGATATGTCTCACTCCCAACCGTATGATATATGTCTCACTCCCAACCGTATGATATGATATGTCTCACTCCCAACCGTACGATATAGCTCACTTCCAACCGTACAATATGATAGAGCTCACTTCCAACCGTACGATATATATCTCACCCCTAACTGTACAATATGATATATATCTCACTCCTAGCAGTACGATATGATCTCACTCATAACAGTAAGATAGCCTGCTAATGTGTCCCCTATATTTAAAAAAAAAAATTTGTTTTGGGAGGTGTAGATAATAAAATTAAATGTGGAAATCCACATCGCTGTGTTGACCTCTATCCTGGAGCTGAACACATCCATCTCGCCTCCCTGTCAATCATTGTCATTAACTCCGCCTCTTGCGCCTGTCAGTCAGCATAGAGAGAGGCTTTCTCCTCCACCAATGCAATCTGTGCCAGGATTGACCTGGATTATTTTGTCAGTTGCTAAATCTTTAATCTACGTTATAAACCATTACTTCCTGCTGAAGTTCATGGTTTTATTTAATGTTTTGTCTTGAAATTGATGGTGTGCATTTAATATAGCTGGCCGTTATTTTGTGTGAAGAAAATAAAGACTTTCTACTTTAGTGATTTTGGTGGCACCTTTCCCCATGACCTGCCAGCCTGTGCTTAGCGTGCAGAGTATCTCCACCTTTATAGATTCCTGCTATCTCACACACCGTTCTTACATTCTCAGTGGTTTGTTTTTTATTCCCATCCTATTAAAGTAATAGCTCATTAATTACTATTATTACATTTGCAGATGTCTTGGAAAGTGTCACATAGTGATGAGAACGGGTATACAAAGCTCGGCCGGCTCCTGGTGTCCGTTATAGCGGTAAGAAAAAGACTAAAACCATGAGCCTTTCTATATGTTAAAGATAGTCAGTAGGGAGATTTCCAAAGGTGATCCCAATGTAAAGTGGAGGAATCTCTGGCAGAAAACCCACGGAGTGTTCCTACTGATTCCATGAGTTTAAAACTTTGGGATACTTTGTTATTCACTATTCGGTAACAAACTGACCAAATTCCAACTGCATTGCCAGATCGCTGATTTACTAAAGCCAGGTTCTGTGTATCTGACCCATTCTGTTACATTTTTTGGAAGCATTCAGAAAATCACTTATAACAGCATCCGAACTTACGGACAACACGGGAATTGGCGGCCGAAGATAAACCAAATGCAACCAGCAGGACGCACACTTGCAAATTATCATTCACTTGCTTTTTGCAATAATAATGAGAAGTACTATTTGCATGCTAGTTAAAAACAAGCAGTGGCGCAAGGGTTAATGATGTGAACATTTAAAAAAAAAAATACTATGGGGGTCTGGCAGGTGGGGGGCATGTCTAATACACTTTAAAATTCATTACTTCCAAGTCACTAGAAAAGACCCCATCCCACCCGTGGGCATTGAGTTGGGTCTACTTTAAACATTCATGGTGTAGGACCTTGTATCCACGGTCGATGGGTAGGGCAATAATATTTATAAGGTGACCACCAACTGTGCACCACTTTTCAGAATGTGATATTGTGATAAATCTCCCATCTCACCAATGAAACATTTTCCCTTCTTAACACTTGCACAAGGATGCGTCTGGTGATTCACGCATGATACTTCTACAGATTACGTAACCGCTTCGTATAGTCAAGACCCGGCCTGTACCTTTTAACAAGTGCTAGAACGGTGACCCACTTTTCTCACTAGATAAAAGCAACATTTGACTTGGTTCAGATGCTGTGATTGGACTCCGTAATAACACTCCGTGTCCATTTTTCCAGCCGTACATGCAGTGCGTGGTCTTACTATTGATCCTACGTTATCTCGAGATAAAGAATGGTGGGAAGTCCATAAGAAAAGACCCAATTTTCAGGTATGATTGGAATACAACACTGATTTCAGATCGACGTCTTCTTTATTCATGTATTTATAGAAGGAAGAATAAAAACCCAGCATCATTCATAGAATTCGAATAAACCGAGCAATCTCCAGCATTAACCAATTACTTTCTGTTTATGCCAATTCGCTATTTAGAAGGACGTGTAAATGGGTTTTGTACATGGGAACAAAATGGGCGTATTCAGAAGATTCGTAATATAAATAGGGTCAGGAGAAGGGTACAGTACGAGTTATCTAGGAAAGGGTGCAAAAGGATTGTGAAAAACACTCCCCCTGGTGGTCAGACACATGTAAAGCAAACCAATTGAATACCTTAACAATAGAAATATATACATTTTATGCTCAAACCAAAAAGATACATATTATGTAAGCAAATATAGAAATATAAAATCATAGGCATAAATATAACGCAGAGCCTCTATATGATAAACACCAGTCACAGTATCCTCTAACAGTGTGGCTATGAAGGAGCACATGCAAACCGAAAACTAGCTGCTGGAAAACACAAACAAGTAAAGGAACCCTGTGCTCACACTCAGAGTGCATCACGCCGCTCATGTCCCCCAGAGGAAAGCAATCATTGCTGCACTCGCCGTAAAGGAAAATCTATTCAAACTGTGTTTTTATGTCTTATTTTAAATAAACAGCAGTAATACGAATATGTGAGAGGCTGCGTCTTTTTTTTTTTTTTTAACCATTATTACTGTGTTAATGTTGCATTTTTAATAATAACTCGGTGACGTTTGTGGCTTTTGCAGAAACAAAGCTAAAAAAAAGAAGTTGTGGAAATTTGCTGAAGTTCCTGACAATGAAGACGAGGATATTCGAGCGGAGAGAGCCAGAGTTGGGGAATACATGACGGCGGGCTGTGGAGAGGTAAGCCCCACAATCACGTGGCCAAATGGTAGAACTACAACTCCCATGGCGCTGTGCCAGCCTACAAGAGCTGAAGTTCTGTCTGTGTAGCATAAACTGGCTATTTTACCACCATCCCTAGACAGAATGGTGAGCAGATATAGATTGGCTGCCATTATTTTAAACAGGATTTAACTCTGGTATTCACTGTCCCGTGAGAATCCTATTAAATTGTAAGACTCTACCATACAACCATTATCAGGCATTTTATATAAACATTTACCCCTGGAGAACCTTTTTATAATCCATGGAAACTGAATTACAGCTTGGAATGTATTGTATAGATAATGCCTTAAATCATGTACGCAAATACTGTAAACTAACATAAAACATGCTAACATTTCATGGTTCGGTATTTGCTGCATATTTCCATTGTTTACAGCATGTGCAGTGACTCAGCCAATCATAATGCTCGTTTAGACTATGTGCAGAATGGTTACTAGCAGAGAACCTGTCCCCTCTTGTACATTGTCTGACGTGGTGTGTGGGGAGGAGGGGGGGACACTCTCCTTTTGGAGTTATTTATTAACTTCTAGCAATACTCCGCTTACTGTGTGAGCGTTTAGCAGTGTTTTATGGGGTGCCAGCTCTCTAATGTAGCAAGTTAAAGGCCACTCCAGACCCCTAAAGCAGTTTATCTCGATGAAATGTTCTGTGTGTGCAGAGTGTGTCTTTTTTCATATTACAAAAAGTGCAGATTTCAATAGAAATGGACACTTTTAGAAGTCATTCAGACCTGTTACTTCTGTTACTTCCTGGTTTGTTGGTTTGTTGGTTTTGTTTTTCATTTACGTTTCTTAACATAATACAAAGTCAGATATGTCCATTAAAAGGATGACAGTATTTGTTAAGCACGTGACAGACATCAAAATAGGCAAAATCAGAAAGAGAGCCATTGAACAAGAAAGATAAATAATAAGAAGAAGAAGCCTGGAACTCAGGATTGCTAGACGTGCAGATGGATAGTTAGTAAAATAACCTCAGTCAACTCTCTTGGTAACGAAGCACCGGACGGATTCACAAGCAGCCGGGGGTGCCATAATTAGGGTTTGAAATATGTAACTAAGAGCAGCCGTTGGCTGGATAACTGGAAGACAATGGAAGAGAAAGGTAAAGGTGGGATGCCAGGACAGTGGGAGGGGGGGATGGCGCTAATGGTAGGGAAGGAGAGAGCCTCTCACAAGATTAGCCATCCCCCTGCCGCCCTCCTCCCTGGCCCCTAACTCGAACTTCTATTAGTATCAGTAGCTGATGGTCTCTTCTCTGTGACGGCAGTGGGTCTATCAGGGTATGTCTACTCTTGCTCCTCACCCGAGTATGAAGCACTGCATTCAGGCGTTTCCTTGGGTTCTATGTCTGATATCCATTGATTCCAGTAAGATTGTCTGTGCACATACCTGACCGCTGCCGAATAGTGGTTTGTTTAGCTAGGTGTAGATAAACTGATGAGGCAGCAATTGCCCAGTGGATCTGCCTTGCAAAGACGTGTCATTGAGCTGCATTGGGAAGTCTGTGATTGGACAGCCACAGAAAGTGTGGGCGGGGTTAGAAGGGGAGGACTTGCAAAGGCTGCAGACAAGAGATCTGCAACTATTAGATATATATAGAGAGAGAGAGAGAGAGAGAGAGCAAGATACACACATACACACTATTCCTTGCACTCAGGTTGTAGAAAAACTCAAAGTGCTGGGTGCATTCAGCAAAGGTCCCCAAATGTCCAAGTTTTATATACCCAAAATGTGAAATAATAACTATTAAATGTATGGATGGATGTAGTCATTTAGATTATATCTACTAAATTGCTATAAAAAAGTGTCCATTGGTGTGTTCCTTTAAAACATAGGAAGCTTGAGAAGAATCCATACTGCGTCAGAGAGATGTTACAGGTAGTTCTATATAGCGATAGACTTGGAAAGTATATTCTGCCACAACAAGATGAAACAAATGATTATCTATATTCTGAATGGCTGTTAAAGTATACAGTGCCCACAGACATGTAAATATACACAAGATCGTGAGTAATATACGTAGGATAATATCTGCCTCACAAACGACAGGCAACTGATAGAGTAGAGAGCTACACGGCACTGCTCATCCCACCGCACCACTCAGAGCCACAACCCATTGCTCACAGAGCGCATCGCACCGCTCATCCCTCCGCACCACATTCCATTGCTCACAGAGCGATCGCACCGCTCATCCCACCGCACCACTCAGAGCCACAATCCATTGCTCACAGAGCGCCACGCCGCACCGCTCACAGACCCACAACACATTTCTCACAGAGCGCATCACACCACTCATCCCACCGTACCATTCAGAGCCCACCCTCACAGAGCCGCACTGGCCATAGAGTCCACCGCACCGCTCAGAGCCCAACATCTCATCTCATGTGGGTTAGGAGGTCTCTAAGTAGTGGGAAACGGGAATGGAAGAGAGAAGCTAATACTGCCAGCAACTTATTTCCGACTCCAGAGCTCACTCCGTTCGTCCCACGCATACCTTTTCTACAAGTAGACTGTGAGAGTTCATTCCACACAACTCTTCTGCCGCATGTCTTCCCACTCCTGTCTGTTCCTTCCAGAAACCAGCGATCCTGGTCAGCGGTGTACATAAAGAATATGAGGAATCGAGAAAGACCATCCTAGGGAAGACAATGAGGAAGTTGGTGGCAAATAACATATCTTTTTGTGTAAAGAAAGGTCAGGTTTGATCACCCACTCTTTGTCTCTCCCCAAAATCCTCTACACCCTCCCCCTGTGTCTCTCCTCATACCCTCCTTACACTCCATATCCTCTCCACCCTCCCCTGTGTCTCTCCCCCATTTCCTTTCCACCCTCCCCCTGTTGATCTTAACATATCATCTCCACTCTCCCCCTGTGGGTCTTCCCATATCCTCTCAACTCTCCTCCCCCTGTGGGTCTTCCCATATCCTCTCCACTTTCTCCCTGTGGGTCTTCCTATATTCTCTCCACTCTCCCCCTGTGGGTCTCCCCATATCCTCTTGTGACGAGACCAATCTCGCCACATTGCATTGGAGAAGCCTGGTTGCTCGCCTGTTGCCTTTGGATTATGGTCCCATGTTAAAAGGCTTGATTTTCCCCTGCAAAGACATGAAAGCCGGGTCATTTGGTGCTTGCCCTGTTTGAGCGGTGATACCCCAGATAGCTATGCCATGGAGCCCATTCGTATAATGAAAGGCCAAAGGAAGCATGGCTTTTCTGCCCAAAACCAGTTCCACAGAGTCTTCTATCCTGGAGATAATTGGGAAATAATCCAATTATCTCCAAGGACAGAGGCAAAACTCTATTGAACACATGGCATTATCTCCAGGATAGAAGACTCTGTGGAACTGGTTTTGGGAAGAAAAGCCATGCTTCATTTGGTCACAAAGGACTACGATCTATCTTTTGAACCACTGGACCAATTCTATCCTGGAGATAATTGGGAAGTAATCCAATTATCTCCAAGGACAGAGGCAAAACTCCATTGAACACATGGCAGCAAAAGACAATAAAACACATAAAAACATATAACTGTGCAGCCATTGCACAAAACAGGTACATTCAACATATCCCCAGATAGCTCAGATCTGAGCGCACATTATTACTGAATGGTGCTCAGAGCACACACATACAGTTCAATTGCCATGGAGCCAAAGTCTTTCCATAGTCTTTCATTATACGAATGGGCTCCATGGCATAGCTATCTGGGGTATCACCGCTCAAACAGGGCAAGCACCAAATGACCAGGCTTTCATGTCTTTGCAGGGGAAAAATCAAGCCTTTTAACATGTGGCCATAACCCAAAGGCAACAGGCGAGCAACCAGGCTTCTCCAATGCAATGTGGCGAGATTGGTCTCGTCACACCTCTCCACCCTCCCCTTGTGTGTCTCCCCATATCCTCTCCACCCTCTCCCTGTGTACTCTCCATCCTCTCCCTGTGTGCTCCCCATATCCTCTCCACCCTCTCCCTGTGTGCTCCCCATATCCTCTCCATCCTCTCCCTGTGTGCTCCCCATATCCTCTCCACCCTCTCCCTGTGTGCTCTCCATATCCTCTCCACCCTCTCCCTGTGTGCTCCAAATATCCTCTCCACCCTCCCCCTGTGGGTGTCCCCATATCCTCTCCACCCTCTCCTTGCTTTAATATTATGATACCCATGACAGAATGGATAATACTAATGGCAGTTTACTCATTTAATGTTTTCAGGAGAGATATTAGGGTTAGTGGGACCTAATGGATGTGGGAAAAGCACTCTACTTAACATGCTGGTAGGACAGACTGAGCCGAATGCTGGGCAGGTGAGTGTGTAATGGTAAAATTAATTTAGAGCTGTGTGAAGGGTTTGTGTGCATGATTTATTTGGGACACTGTCTTTCTATCCTGTGTCTTCCTGTATTTCAGATACTAATTGGGGATCCAGCTGCAGAACAAGGGTCTAGGCCAGCGAGGTTCATAGGATACTCGCCACAAATGACTCATCTCTGGCCTGAGATAAAGCTGAAAGAACACCTCGAAACTTACGGAGCCATCAAGGGCATGAGCACAAATATCCTGAGTGATGTCATAAAAAGGTAAATATCCCGAGTGACGTCATAAAGAGGTAAATGTCCCAAGTGACGTCATAAAGAGGTAAATATCCTGGGTGACGTCATAAAGAGGTAAATGTCCCGAGTGACGTCATAAAGAAGTAAATATCCCGGGTGACGTCATAAAGAGGTAAATGTCCCGGGTGATGTCATAAAGAGGTAAATGTCCCGAGTGACGTCATAAAGAGGTAAATGTCCCGAGTGACGTCATAAAGAGGTAAATGTCCCGAGTGACATCATAAAGAAGTAAATATCCCGGGTGACGTCATAAAGAGGTAAATGTCCCGGGTGACGTCATAAAGAGGTAAATGTCCCGGGTGACGTCATAAAGAGTTAATATCCCGAGTGATGTCATAAAGAGGTAAATGTCAGGAAGGTTCACAGTGAACCAATTCAACACAGTCACTTAACCCAGATTTCAGAATTTAGAAAAATAAAACTTTATCAAGTTGTTAGGGCAGAAGAAGCTGGCCGGCAAATGGCTTATTTTCTCAGTTTTCCCTCCCACATGATGTTTTGTGACCTATTCGGACACTTTGTAATTCTGAACTCTGTCTTCGTGTTCATTGATGATGCTTGCCCCACGGGTACAGAGTCCGATCCAGAGAACAAACACAAGAGGGCACTGCTGGAATGGTGACACATTGTACACACAAAGGTACAAATACCTACAGAGTGTCTACAGACATCTAGGCACGTTCTGCAATATTGCCCTGCAAAATTAAACAACAAAGTGTGTTTCGTCCATGAATGAACAAGCTGTTAATATGCGTCTAACCACCCCTCTATGTTCTGAATACTGTATCTGTTATAAAAAACGTGTTACTGGCTGTATCTTTGTGATGGGAGGTGTATGTGTGTGATAGCTTGATATGTCTAATGTTTATGTATGTAACAGTTGATGTTAGATGCTGTATACATGTGATGGCTGTATATGTTTGGTGCTGTGTGTGTGTGTGTGTGATATGTTTGATACTGTGTGTGTGTGTGTGATGTCTGTATATGTTTGATACTGTGTGCAGTGGTGTATCCTGGTTTTGTGCTGCCCTAGACATGAAAAAACTCAGGAACCACTCCCCCCTTCCCCGTCTTCTAAATACATACACCCACACATACACATTCACTGACAGACACGCATACACACTCACTAACAGAGACACACAGACACACACACACATACACACACACACATTAACACTCTCACATTTGTATTTTTTTAAATTCAATCCCCCCAGCCTCCTTACCTTTGGGAATGCTGGTGGGGTGGGGTGCTCCCTTTCCCTGGGGTCCAGTGGGGCTGCTGGGCGGGCAGCCGGTGAATGCAGGCGGCGAGGGAGCACTGATCCTCCTGTTCAGCTCCCTCGCGCGCTGCAGAGTGATGCCGGGAGCCGGACTATGACGTCATATTCCGGCTCCCAGCATCATTCTGCGGCGCGCGAGGGAGCTGAGCAGAGAGCTCACTAATCAGTGCTCCCTCGCCAGCACCGCCCGTCAGCCCGCCTGGATTTTTAGCCGGACAACCGCCTGCCTGGACTGTTAGTTAGCTGTTAGGCTAACAAGGCATTTGCCCGGGCATTTGGGGGCAGCTTTTTTTGCCGCCCCCTGGAAAGTGCCGCCCAAGGCAAATGCCTTGTTTGCCTCATGGCTAATATGTCCCTGACTCTGTGTGTGTGATGTCTGTATATGTACGATGCTGGGTGTGTGTGTGTGTGTGTGTGTGATGCCTGTATATGTTTGATGCTGTGTGTGTGTGTGTGATGTCTGTATATGTTTGGTGCTGTGTGTGTGTAATGTTTGATGGTGTGTGTGTGTGTGTGTGTAATGTTTGATGCGGTGTGTGTGTGTGTAATGTTTGATGCGGTGTGTGTGTAATGTTTGATGGTGTGTGTGTGTGTGTAATGTTTGTGTGTGTGTGTGTAATGTTTGATGGTGTGTGTGTGTGTAATGTTTGATGCTGTGTGTGTGTAATGTTTGATGCTGTGTGTGTGTGTGTAATGTTTGATGGGGTGTGTGTGTGTAATGTTTGATGCTGTGTGTGTGTGTAATGTTTGATGCTGTGTGGCTGTGTGTGTAATGTTTGATGCTGTGTGTGTGTGTGTAATGTTTGATGCTGTGTGGCTGTGTGTGTGTGTGTGTAATGTTTGATGCTGTATGGGAATGTGTCGGCCTGGGACCTACTGACATAATGTACCAGACACTCATTGTATACCATGTATTATAGTCTTTACTGACTGATCTTGCCAGAATTAATAAGAACCTGTGCAATATTTGCAGAATAATCGACGCTCTGGATCTGAATGAAGATGCCCAGAAACCAGTGAAGAAGCTCTCTGCAGGAGCCCAGAGGAAGGTGAGCTCCTTGTCTTTCCTACTCCCTGCAGCCGCTGTCCAGCCAATCTGAATGGAGCATTCATTCAATGGCTCATTCTTTCCTTACTGCAGCTATGTTTCGCGCTGAGCATGCTGGGTAATCCAGACGTTGTGCTGTTGGATGAACCGTCCAATGGAATGGATTGGAAAGCCAAGCAGCGCATGTGGTTAGTATACACGTCACAGTATATTACAATATACACTCCACTAGAATGGGAACATCTAAACCCCTCACTGTGTCTTTCAGCCAGGAATGCCCTTCCCCAAATTTAACTAAAATGGGTTTCTCCCTGCATCTAAAACCACACCCATTTTTCGAGCTTAAAAGAACATAGAACATTAATAATATTTTAAGGGAATTTAAGGGATAAAATCCCTACATGGTGTAAAAACGCTGCATAACTGAGCTGTAACGTCCTCCTCTGTCTGTCTGTCAGTGATGGCTTAATATGGCGCCCACATAATTCTGAGCCACGTTTCGTGCGCTTCTGGGAGGCAATGTATCATGGGAAATATAGTTCAGACCCATCTGTTAATAATAATTTCTATATGCACTGATGGCTACATTTTCATTATTAACATAAGGAATATCTGTATCTGCAGGAGAATGATCCGTGCTACATTTAAAGGCAAGGAGCAGGCCGCTATCCTAACCACCCATTACATGGAGGAAGCAGAGGCTGTCTGTGACCGCGTGGCCATCATGGTGGCCGGGCAGCTCAGGTACTTGATATTTCATCTTTTCAATAAAAACACTGATCCAATGCTAAAACCACCTGAGACGGTGAAATCCAAAAACAATGTTAGCGATTTTAAAATGTCTGCTTTATTTCGTTATTAATTTATTGTAAAAGAAAGTTCACTGTAAACACACTGCAGTTTTACAATTAATACATTTCCATTTACAACCCAGTACAATATACATATAATTAAATACCTCTTCTCATCATGGGACGGGTTCAAGCCTTCACATTGTGCATGGTCTAGGCAAGGGGTTCCCAATCCAGTCCTCGAGTACCTCCTACCAGTCCAGGATTTAGGGATTACCCTGTTGTGACTAAAGTGTTTTTTTTTTTTATTTGTTTAAATACCTTAGACACAACGGGGTAATCCCTAAATCCTGGACTGGTAGGGAGTACTTGAGGACTGCATTGGGAACCACTGGTCTAGGCGGATAATCTAATGCTTTAGACCAAAGAGGGATTAAAGATGGCTGCCCTCAGAGTACAAAGGCAAGGTGGGGGATTCAATTTAAAGAGTTTTTATTAACCTATATGTATTCATTACAAAGTAAGGCACAACAGGGCTATATTATATATTATTATCCATAATAATTACAAATGTATTACGGTTCCTTGCTTTAAGTTGACAAGATCATTAGGGTTCAATCTATTCTTTCCAAATGTTATTGGGGTGTTATATTGACAAACTAGTAAATATCCTGTGTGAGGTACCGTCTGGCACCCCAATCGGGTACCTCCGCCAATCGATGCTCCTAGTGCTCACTGAGTACTCCAAGCACTCCACCAGACACCATCAGCACTGTAGTCTCCATATCCAACGTTACAGCTTGGTTGGGGTCTCGCAGTCCTCCACCCACCCTGGACCCAAGACCAGGATCCAGCTTCCAGTGAGCAGACCTCTCCTACTCCAAAGAGTGTAACAGGCTGCTCTTACAAGAGCAAGTGATTATAACCCAGAGGAGTATAGTGATATAGCAATCCCCAGAGCAGATACAGCTGTTCCCCCCACACATGAGATGAGACTCCATGTTGAGGGAAGGCAGGAGCTCATTTATTGGCAGCCACAGCTGGCCTTGTATGCAGGTCCCCATACAAGGGGCTCTCCCCCCTGGACCTGAGAGTAGACTACAGTAAAAAAACAAACCACACAACGACATTGGCTCTCAGGTCCAGGACACTCCCATACACAAATGAGATAATCCCTCCTGTGCCTGGGAGATAATTGAATCAGTAACTGTATTAATCTAACCCAATGATCTCCAAACAGTACCCCGAAAGTCCCCCAAAAACCCATGGAAACTCCACATAAGTTACATCCCCTGATATCCCCAATCTAAGTGGCCAACCAGATCAGTTCAGGGGTCCAGGAATTTCCTGGAAGTCACTTTTTTGACTGACCGCACACATGGTCTCATGCCCAAAATAGTTCCAGAGAATCAGGGTGTAACGGACCGTTTTGCACACAAGAGGTTAAAAACCGTTTAGGCGATATTCCCCTTTCAGATGCACCGACAGCTACTGCGATCACCAATCTCCCGAACTGCAAACTACACAAATCCTCCAACTCCCGAACTGCAAACTACACGAATCCTCCAACTCCCGAACAGGAAACACACGAACACGAACACTGGAAAACGCCGAACAGGAAAAGCATACAATCAGCTTACACTCCTGGCAATCAGCATACAATCCAATTCCCCCCAAGAACGAGACGACACTTCGTTTGAGGGTCAAGCAGAACTGATTTACTGGGCCTGCCCGGCTTTTATGCAGATCTTCCACCTGGTGGACACTCCTCTAGGAGACCAGATAGGAAACATATTGGACATTGACCAATCACAGATATACACCTTTAAACACACCCACAATACATCACAGTCCCTCCTCTCTATCCTGGAGATAATTGGGAAGTAATCAAATTATCTCCCAGGACAGAGGCAAAACTCCATTGAGCACATGTTAGTAAAAAGACACAAAAATACCCAATGTTGCAAATAATGAATAAAACACATACATTCTACATATCCCCAGATAGCTTAGATCTGAGCGCACATTATTACCGAATGGCGCTCAGATCACATACATACAGTTCAATTGCCATGGAGCCAAAGTCTTTCCCATAGTCTTTCGTTACACGTATAGGCTCCATGGCATGGCTATCTGGGGTGATGCTGTTCATACGGTTAAACTATGAACAGGCATTCGGTTATACTACCGAATGCAGAGGTAAGGAGGCTGGCGGCTCAGCGGTGTTCGCGCAAATAAGTGTCCGTTTCCAGTTCCATAGTTTGGGCGCTGAACACTGCTGGCCGTTCAGGAGTTAAAATGGCCGCTGCCACGTATTCGGCTAACGAACAAAGGCCACCCAGCATTCGTCAATTAAGCTGCGGTTAACCGCAGCTTCTGGGCGGCCAATTGACGGCACACTCCAGTTCCCAGGTGGTCGATCGTTCGGTACTTTGTTCAGTAGATTGCATCTACCGAACACTCCGGCAGAAAGGCACGAATAAGCCTTTCTGCAGGGAAAATAAAAGGTTTTAAATGCCGGGCCATAGTCTAAAGGGAGCAGGCGAGCAACCAGGCTCCTCCAGTGCACAGTGGCGAGGTTGGTTCCCCTACACAGGGCTTGCAGTCGGTCTAGTTCAGTAGTTTAAAAAACTAATAAACTACCGAACATTATCAGTGTTCTTACCATGGAGCTTGTTCCCCTCATCCAGTGCCCTCCTAGAACAGTGCCCTTCTAAGCTGAATAGAACCAAACGCAGGCCATGATGGAAGTCCAGCGTTGCTCGAGAGTTTCTGTGTCCGACTTTGGTTCCATGAGATTCATGCCCAAACACCGCTGCTTGCATTAATGCGAACAAGATGGCCGCCACCTTGTGGTTGTCTATAGGAATTGCGGCCACCCAGACGAATAATTAGAACACTGCAGTGAGAAATGTTCCAAGGTGTTAAAAGGTGTTAACAAGCTCCAGGGTGGTCTCTGGTTCGTGCGGTTGTTTGGTAGTCGAACGGGACAATGTTAAAATAGGAGGGGAATGCAATCTACCGAACAGAATAGCAAAAAAGGCATGAACAAGGTCTTTTATGAGCCTTTCTTCATGGCCCATAGTCCTGAGGCAGGAGGCTGGCAAACAGGCCCCTCCAAGAACCAGTGGCGAGGTTACTTTTTCCACACCCAGAAATCACTGATTAATTGTTCCGGGATGCACAAATCCCTTTCAGTTGCGTTGATCGAATCAAATGCAATTTGTTAGGCAAATCCAATCAAATCTATCAATTGACAGGCATTTGATTCTGTCAACGCAGCTGAAAGAGGTTTGTGTAAAAGTCTGCTCGGGGGTGGGATAGAGTGCTCAGAGACCACCTCCTGTGTCAGAGTTTACGAGGTGGAAAATAAAGACTCCTCAGAGCTAATTAGCAGCTGCACCCACTGGAGGAGCAGCGTTGAACTCCAAAACCGGGAAACTATACTTCCAAAGGCTTCCTGGGTGTGCTTCTTCAGAATCCGAAAGAAAGCCAGTCACGCTATTTTCATTTCCCTGACAGATACATTGGTTCAGTTCAGCACCTAAAGAGCAAGTTTGGGCGCCATTTTTCCTTGGACATGAAGCTTGACGCGGACATTGGCATTCAAAAAGAAGAACTTGTTCACAAAGAGATTCTTAAGATCTTCCCGAACACAAGTCGTCAGGAGAGGTAATTCGTCCTTTTCTGTGTAATAATTCAGTAAACTCCCTAAACGAGGATGTCTTTACATGATTATCTCTGTATTTCAGCTTCTCCTCAATTTTGTCATATAAAGTTCCCAAAGAAGACATCCAGGCCCTCTCTCAGTCATTCTCCAGATTGGAGCAAGGTAACCTCCATAGTGCGTCCCATTGTCCCCAATTTCACCTTTGTTTGAGTGTGCTCCATCCACCCCACACCTGACCCTTCTGGCACCCAATGAACCGTTTCAGAGTCATCTGCTTTCATTTATTGCATCTCTCTCCTCTTACAGTAAAACAAACATTTAATGTTGAAGAGTACAGCTTCTCTCAGTCGTCACTCGAACAGGTGAGCACTGTACGCTTTGCTATGCTATGTGCGGTTCATCTCCCTCTTTCCACTCTCGCTTATCCCCTGATGCCTTTAAATTACAGGTATTCATTGAACTGGCCAAGGAGCAGGAAGAAGAAGACAATGTGGCTACCATGAACAGCACCCTGTGTTGGGAACGGAGACAGGAGGACAGAGTTGTCTTCTAAGCATCTAATTGAATCCTACAAACCAACAATCATGGTGGAATTTCTGAGGAACTTTGCACAAAAGGCACTGGTGACCCTCTTGGCAGAGAAGGACTTAATGACATTTGTGTCACAGCAAAGGGTTAAACGTCCATTCTCTCTTCCAGGAGAATGTATGTTTATTAAGAATTGTAACGCTTTATGTACAAACCGCAGTCTCACAGGCTGGTTTTATCCTATTAAAACACATGATGCAGACAAAACTCTGAGGGTACCAGGTATTTGGGAGCCTCAGAGGAAGCAAGCGATATCTTGTGTGTCACACATTGCAAAGTGACCACAAAGTCTCCATCCTAGAACCATTTAAGAAATGTCCCCAGAAAGGCAGTGATCTTCTTTGAGCTAATGATAACTAAATGCCTCTATAGAGGAGCCGGCACATAAACGTTTACGGCAGTCAGTAGGTTAAACTCTACTGACAGATACTGCGTTCTAGCCTATATTGCTGCTCTATAACAATAGATAATATATACAGAATAATATATCCAAAGACATGGTTGAAGGGAATATGATGAATACTGCTATATATATTTTTTTTTATTATTTGGTCTTGAAAACTGTTTTCCTTTGAGACTTGACGAGTTATTTGAAGTCTGTTGTGGTTTTTAAAACAGAGCTATAAATGTGAATTATCCACCTGTCTGTCAATTCTCATTAGTTGAATTATTTATCCAGACCATTGGGGGGGAGACTGGAGGGATTTCACGCATTCATTCGTACCTTAAAGCAGCGTTTCCCAAACCTTTTGCAATCCTTGGTGAACATTTAGTAACTAACCAGATGTTCCTTCATTTTATAGGCGAGTTCCTGATTCGTCTTTATGTTGACAGATAGATCACTGTGCCAATCATGCTGAGTATCCAGACGGCTCCTTGCTTTATGTAATCTATGTAATCTATAGAGGATCTGCACTCTCTGGATTTGCCAATAAGTAGGTGCACCCAAATTTAGGGTTCTGAGTCCCCCAAATTTTACTGTTTACTTAAATAAAAGGTCCACATGCCACCGGTAATACAGAGCGGGAACGGGCCGCCCGTAATACAGAGTGGGAACATGTGTCATATTGGCACTTCTGGACAGGGGAGCAATCAGTGCAAACTTTCCACTGGTTACCATGGTGATTGCTCTTTATACATTAACCTGCTATCCGCTACGTTCAGTGAAAAGGTTGGGATTTTGTTTCTTTTAATAAAAAAATGCAGTCTCAGTGGAGAGTGTACCCCTGCACCAGCCGTTACAGCGGGTACTCACACGCCAGCCTCCAGAGGGGCCCGGCTGAGACGTGACATTGGATGACATTAGTAGGGATGTGCATGGGCAAAAAGTTCAGTTTGGTAATTCGGGTAAGTAAAAATAATTGTCTCAGCAATTCGGACCAATGGCATTCTTTCGGAACTTGTGGTGGCAGTCCGGGCACTGGGAGCCCTACAGATGTGTACGTTGTTGTGGTAGCACTCCTGGCACTGGAAGCCCCCTGCCCATTATTCTAATGGACAGGGGGCTCCCAGTGCCTGGACTGCCACCACAACCACTTACACACCTGTAGGGCTCCCAGTGCCAGGAATTGGCTTATTGGTCAAGATTCCTGTCATCAGTCATGTAATTTTTCCCTCCCTCTCCCTTGTTTTGCCACTTTTCAGAAATCCAAAGCAGTTTGGCACTTAGGACATTCGTAAGCATCTGAATATGCGAATTTCATGAAATTCATCCTAATGTACATTCGGAACGAAACAAATTGCACATGTCTAGACATGAGTGATTTATTTGTATACATGTAGTGAGTATCACTGGAACATTGGATGTTTTATCTGCCTAAATGTTGGACGGCACGGTTATTGTGAGGTAATAACTCAAAACACAATGAAACGGTCTGTGTCGCTCAATGCCTCCGTGGCACCACTAGGGGGCAGTCTGCTGCTATATATCTGATTCTAGAACTCGTACACGATTATATGAGTTACTTCAGTGCTTAAAAGCTGGATCCCCAGATGTTGTAGAACTACAACTCCCATGATGCTTTGCACACCTTTAGAATGGAAACTGTAGTTTTAAAACCTCTGAGGGTCTACCGGAGTTACATCCTTCCATTCTCCACCGATCCCAGTAGTAAATACAGCCCATTTGTTGTGTCTTGGATTTTGGCCACATATTTGCAATTCACTAAACTGGAATCTGTGGAGAGTTGACGGGAACTGAGAAATTCGCTAAACTCCACAATACTGGCCTAAAATTACAAATTCCTGACAATGTGTGTTATCCAAGTAAATCCATTTCCAGAAATGCGTCAGAAAAAGGAAACATTCAGACAAACCAAAAATTGGTTATTAGAACAATTCAGTAAAATGTTTGTTTCACCCATAAAAGTAGCCTGGGAAAGTAATGAATCCTGCGCCATTAAATTATAATTACAGAAGACGTATGATTTAATATTGGGGTGTCCCCCATTATTGATAAAGGGGTTACCAGTAGCTCCGCCTCCCTTCCCTGGGACTGTGGGATGGGATTCTGGCAGAATGTCCCTCCCCAACTCACGCCGCTGCTGCCACAGTTTGTGTCAGAGACTCCCAGGATCGACTGAACACCCAGCGAGATGGGGTCTGTCTGCTCAATTGAACTCCCATGATGGAGGAGGAATTTCTATTTTAAATCCCTCAACCGCCTGCTGTGGGGGAAGGTCACGGCTGGACGCTGCACTCAGTCTCCTTCATGTCATTATAGGATTTCTACAAACACCATAACCATTTTATTGGTTCCAACATGTGTCGCAGTTTGCTTAAAAACACTTCACATACAGATAATAACACCTTAGTTGCCGAAAGAGTAACTCCAGAAAGAACCTTACCGGTTACTTTATGCTTTTTTTATGTTTGTTTTGTGTTTTTGGGTGAGGGCAGGTAGTGAATACAGAAGGGGTCCTTAGAACCAAAACCAGTGTTTTATGAAAAAAATGTTTTTATTTTCAATCAGATGTTAACTTGTTTAGAAGTTTTTATCTCCTGTTCTGTAAATTGAAATTTAATCTCACATACGAGGAGCAAGCTATTAACAGAGCAGGAGATAAGAAATTCTAAATTAAACAGACTGTGCTATAAAGGAAGTTTAAACAAAAGTGTGTAGGAAGCTGTGTAAGTCACATGGAGGGCGATATAAATAAAGTGATTTACTCCTAAATGGCAGAGAATTGAAGATTATGCTAGCTTTAGTGTACTAATAATCTTAATTTTAATAAGGATAGGAGGCGAGTATTTTGCATTAACTCGTTACTAAACTCCATAGCAGTAAAGAAAAACGTAAAGAACAACAGTAAATCAATGAGCAGCATAGTATATATAAGGGTCATGCTGCCTGAACACTTCCTCTTTCTTTAAGCAACATCCAAGTCCTGACTGAACACTGAGTTAACAAAACCAAACGAAACCAGTAAGAGCATCCTCCGGGAATCGCTGAACTTATGGAGACTCACGATCATCGAAACGAAGAGGATGAGAGACAAACGAGGTCATCAACCAAACAGGCGGAGTCGTGGGTTATCCCGAAAAGACCTCCATTGGCGTTCCTGTAGGGGGTTACACTGAAAATGAGAGTATAAAACAGGTTAGGTACTGAACCGTAACTGGTCAAGCAGATGAGCCTTTATAAGCATGCGTAGTATATGGATACAATACGGAGCAGACCACAATAACGATATTATACCCTAAACCATGCTCCTGAAAACGATTTAAACTCAGGTCCCTACAATCTGCACCGAAACGGGAACCGGAGTAGACCACCATATGATAAAAGGGGGTAAAACAACAAATCTAACCTGTGATAGTAAACGTCCGTCACCTCGAGATCCACCCCCCAGAGGTGTGTCAGGGGAGGGAACACCAGGGAGGGAAAATATTCGCCTCCTGTCCTTATTAAAATTAAGATTATTTGTACACTAAAGCTAGCATAATCTTCAATTTTATAACATGACAGGAGGCTTCCTATTTTGCACTTCTAACGCTGAAGAAGAGACAGCAGAAGGAGGAGTGCGGAAATAGAAGGTACGAAAGGTAGATTCCCTAGACCAATCCGCCGCCCGCAGAATATGCGACAATGACGCTCCCGCCAAGAAGGCTGAGGAGGCCGCCGCCCCGCAGACAGAATGGGCGCCGAATGAGGGGTCTATACCGGCGAGAGAAAGGATCCAGCGAATCCATCGAGCTAGTGTGGTGACAGAGACCGGGGCGTGGGGCCGAAAGTAGGACACCAGGAGTTGGCCCGACGTCGAGTTCCTGTCAGGATACTGACAGGGATCCAATACGCAGAGTGCGGACAGAAGGAGGTACGTATACCGGACCTTAGAATGGCCGGACTAACGTAGGGACAAAGCAAGAATAGTCAAAAGGTAAGCCGAGGTCGAGGGAGCCGGAGGACAGGTAAGCGAGATACAAGCCGAGTCAAAGGAGAGGAGAGGACAACAGGACAAAAGACAAGCAAGGGTCAAAACCGGAAACACAAGATAAAGAACGCGCTGAGTGACTAGCAAGCTAGAACCACGACAGGGCAATGAGCAGTAGTAAAGGTTTCCTTTAAATACCCTGTTACCTAAATAGAGACCACGCCCCCAAAAGGTCCGGAATAGCGGTTCCCGGCACTTTATGTAAATGCCGACGCCATGACGTCGACGCTAGGCGTTGCGTCATAAAAGGGGGAGGAGCTAGCGCGGCCGGCGCGAAAACGGCCGGAATATGCCGAAATGCTAGGGGCAGGGAGCCCCTAAACAGAGAGGATGTCTTCCCTGGATTCAGCACCAACAGGTACCCTGACAGTACCCCCCCTTCTAGAAACGCCCACCGGGCGGATGGGACCGGGCTTAGAAGGAAAACGAACGTGGAAGGCCCGAAGAAGACGAGGAGCATGCACGTCTATACAGGAACCCAAGACCTCTCTTCTGGACCATAACCTTTCCAGTCTATGAGGTATTGCAGCTTCCCCCTAGAAATACGAGAATCAAGGATGGACTTGATGATATATTCCTCCTGACCATCCACACGGACCGAGGATGGAGGAGCAGAGCGGGAGGAAAATCTGTTACAAACAAGAGGTTTCAATAACGACACATGAAAAGAGTTAGGGATGCGTAGAGTAGGAGGTAGATCCAGCAAATAAGAAACCGGGTTGATCCTCCTCAGCACCCTGTAAGGACCAATGTAACGAGGAGCAAACTTCAAGGAAGGAACTTTCAGGCGAATGTGTCTGGTACACAACCAGACCCTATCACCCGGAGAAAAAATAGGAGCAGGCCGCCTACGCCTATCAGCATGTGACTTAAACACCGCGGAACTACGTTCAAGAATTTGTCGAGTCTGATCCCACAACTTTCTCAGGTTGGCTATATGAATATCAACCGACGGTATACCCTGGGAAGGAGACACCGACGGAAGAACAGTAGGGTTAAAGCCATAGTTCAAGAAAAAGGGGCTATTATGAGTGGAACCACAAACAAGGTTGTTGTGAGCAAACTCCGCCCAAGGAATCAGACCGACCCAGTCATCCTGGTGTTCAGAAACAAAACAACGTAGATATTGCTCAATTTTTTGGTTAGTGCGTTCGGCTGCTCCGCTAGATTGAGGATGATAGGCCGAAGAAAAATTCAGTTTGATGCCCAACTGGGAACAGAAGGATCTCCAAAAACGGGAAATAAATTGGGAACCCCTGTCTGACACAATCTCATTGGGAATACCATGTAAACGGAAAATTTCTCTAGCAAATATCACGGCCAGTTCAGGAGAGGACGGAAGTTTAGGCAAGGGAATGAAATGAGCCATTTTAGTAAACCTGTCAAGGACCATGAGGATAACCGTATGCCTACTGGAAGCTGGTAGATCAACAATAAAATCCATAGCCAAACAAGCCCAAGGTTTGTTGGGAACGACTAAGGGCTGCAATAAACCACAAGGGAGATCCCGCGGAAGTTTATTCCTGACACAAACATTGCAAGCCTTGACAAAGTCTTCCACATCCCTACGTAAACCTGGCCACCAGAAGTCTTTGGAGATCAGGCAGTAAGTTTTGTGGATGCCGGGGTGACCAGCGATCTTGCTATCGTGGAAACAGCGAATAATGTCCACTTGGAATTTGGGAGACACGAACAAGCGGCCCACAGGAGTACGCTCGGGAGCAAGAGATTGTTCGTTCTGAATATCAGCGAGCAATGGAGAGTGTATTTTGACATTGGTGTTGGCGATAATATTGACTTCAGGAATAATAGGGAACAAAGTGTCCTCTGTAGAGGTGATAGGTTCGTGCTGACGTGACAAAGCGTCTGCCTTAGTGTTCTTAGAACCAGGCCTGTAAGTAAGCATATAATTAAAGTGTGTAAGGAACATAGACCAACGTGCCTGCCTGGCAGATAATCTTTTGGCCTCCCCCATATACGATAAATTTTTGTGGTCAGTCAAGATAGTAACTGGGAGGACAGTGCCCTCTAACAAATGTCTCCATTCCTTTAATGCCATAATGATAGCTAAAAGTTCTCTATCACCAATGTCATATCTCCTTTCAGTGTGTGATAGTTTCTTGAAAAAAAAACCGCAAGGGTGCAGCGGCTTATCTAAACTTTGTCTTTGGGACAACACTGCGCCTATCCCTGTTTCAGACGCATCCACTTCAAGTAAAAAGGGTAGAGAGGTATCAGGATGAACTAATACAGGTGCTGAGGCAAAAGACTGTTTGAGCGTTTCGAAAGCAGATAAAGCCTCAGTAGACCAGGTTTTGGTATCGGCTCCTTGTTTGGTCATATTAGTGATAGGAGCAATAACAGAGGAGTACCCTTTAATAAAACGTCTGTAATAATTAGAAAATCCAAGAAATCTTTGTATGGCTTTGAGTCCCTTAGCTAAAGGCCAATCTAAAATCGATTTTAGTTTGGTCGGGTCCATCATAAACCCGTCTTTGGAAATTACGTAACCTAAGAAAGTTACCTGAGACTGGTCAAAGCTACATTTTTCCAATTTACAATACAATCCATGTTGTAAAAGTTTCTGTAATACCTTTCTGACTTGTCTATGATGTGAATTAATGTCTCTAGAATGGATTAGTATATCATCCAAATATACAATTACACATTCATGTTGGAATTCTCTAAGAACTTCATTGATCAAGTCTTGGAAGACGGCCGGGGCGTTACAAAGCCCAAACGGCATTACGGTATACTCATAATGCCCGTAACGGGTATTAAATGCTGTCATCCATTCATCTCCTTGTTTAATTCGCACCAAGTTATATGCTCCTCTCAAGTCAAGTTTGGTAAAAATACTCGAGCCCTTTAGTCTGTCAAAGAGTTCAGTAATCAAAGGAATAGGGTAAGCATTCCTGATAGTAATTTTGTTCAATCCCCGATAGTCTATACAAGGACGTAAGGTACCGTCTTTCTTTTCTACAAAAAAGAAACCCGCCCCCGCCGGAGAAGAAGACTTTCTAATAAATCCTTTGTCTAAATTCTCCTTGATGTATTCCTCTAAAACTAAGTTTTCCTTGGTGGACAGAGGGTATACCGTACCCCTGGGAGGCATAGTACCAGGGAAAAGTTTAATAGAACAGTCATAAGACCGGTGGGGAGGTAAAGTATCCGCCTTACCCTTGTCAAATACAGATTTGAGGTCTAGATATTGTAATGGTATCTGAACGTCTGTGGATTGGGAAGTGTTAGCATAAGAGTTTACGGGGCAAACAGAAGTAACTCTCTGCAGACATTCTTTCCTACACCCCATACCCCAAGAAACGATTTCTCCACCCTCCCAGTCAATCTGAGGGTTGTGTCTCTTGAGCCAAGAATATCCTAGTACCACTGGGACTGCCGGGGAGGAAATTAACAGGAGGGAAATCAACTCCTCGTGGAAAATACCAACAGTAAGCTTAACGGGTTCGGTCTCATGGAATATTACTGGTTCAGATAAAGGTCTACCATCTATGGCCTCAACGGCCAAGGGTGTATCTCTCAATTGGAATGGGATACAATGCTTATTAGCGAAAGTTTGGTCTATAAAGCTTTCTGCTGCTCCAGAATCTAATAATGCCATCGTAGTAATAAACCCCTTTTCCCAAGCTAGAGAGACAGGAATCAGAAGCCTATGGTCTTTTTTATTATGCATAGAGGACAGTAATGAAACACCCAAGGCCCGTCCTCTAAGGGAACTTAGGTGCGAGCGTTTCCCGGACGATTAGGGCAACTAAGACGTAGGTGACCTCTCAGCCCGCAGTATAAACAGAGACCCTCCCTTCTTCTGTACTGTCTCTCAGCCTCAGATAAGTGAGTATTACCTATTTGCATAGGTTCTGGTGGAGTAGGATTATAGGAGTCAGGGTTCTGAAATGAGGGAGCGAGTCTTACAGGAAGTCTAGTAACTCTTTCCCGAGTGTTCTGCCTCTGTCTCATGCGTTCATCTATTCTGGAAATGAAGGATACTAAATCCTCTAAATTTTCCGGAAGTTCTCTTGTGGCAATTTCATCTAGAATTTCATCAGACAACCCATTCAAGAATACATCCATAAAAGCTTGTTCGTTCCATTTCACTTCTGCTGCCAATGATCTAAACTCTAGAGCATATTCTACAAGGGTCCTATCTTGTTGTTTAAGGCGTAACAGGGATCTGGCCGCATTAATCTTCCTTCCTGGGGGGTCAAAGGTTCTTCTAAAAGCCGTGACAAAAGCAGTGTAGTTGTAGACTAAAGGATTGTCATTCTCCCAAAGGGGATTGGCCCATCTAAGTGCTTTATCTATTAGCAGGGTTATAATAAAGCCTACTTTAGCCCTGTCAGTGGGGTAAGCCCGGGGTTGAAGTTCGAAATGTATGCTTATCTGGTTTAAAAAACCACGACAAGCATCAGGCGAACCCCCATATCGTAACGGTGAAGTGACATGGGAAGATGCGCCTACAGTGGCTACTTCCAAACCAGTACTTAGCGAGTGGCTAGCAGTGGAACGTATTTCTTCAGACTGGGTGCTGGAGCGTGTTAACAAAGTTTGTAATGCTAAAGCCATTTGGTCCATTCTATGGTCCATGGCCTCAAATCTGGGGTCAGGAGGACTAGCACCTGCAGGATCCATCTGGCCCTGTGGTAATGTCAGGATACTGACAGGGATCCAATACGCAGAGTGCGGACAGAAGGAGGTACGTATACCGGACCTTAGAATGGCCAGACTAACGTAGGGACAAAGCAAGAATAGTCAAAAGGTAAGCCGAGGTCGAGGGAGCCGGAGGACAGGTAAGCGAGATACAAGCCGAGTCAAAGGAGAGGAGAGGAGAGGACAACAGGACAAAAGACAAGCAAGGGTCAAAACCGGAAACACAAGATAAAGAACGCGCTGAGTGACTAGCAAGCTAGAACCACGACAGGGCAATGAGCAGCAGTAAAGGTTTCCTTTAAATACCCTGTTACCTAAATAGAGACCACACCCCCAAAAGGTCCGGAATAGCGGTTCCCGGCACTTTATGCAAATGCCGACGTCATGACGTCGACGCTAGCCGTCGCGTCATAAAAGGGGGAGGAGCTAGCGCGGCCGGCGCGAAAACGGCCGGAATATGCCGAAATGCTAGGGGCAGGGAGCCCCTAAACAGAGAGGATGTCTTCCCTGGATTCAGCACCAACAGGTACCCTGACAGTTCCTAAGAGGGGAGTTAACCGTGACGTATATGCGAAGAGTAGAAACCACATATGCGGGGGCCTGAAAGCCAGAATTGCCGGCCAGCCCTTCCAAAAACCCCTCTCATGGGGTTTCCCCTGAAGACTCTACGTATAGATAACTGCACCTTGTTGAGTGAGGTAAACACATTCACGTGTTTGTTGAGCTCCTTGAGCAACGGTTCGCCAAACAGTTTCCCTTGTGCCTGGGGCTCTATTTCCTTTGTGCCAAGCTTTGCCAACTTACCGTTCATACGGTATAGTGCTGCTTTTCGTCTCTCAGAAGAGAGCGTAACAGTGTTTCCAATGAAACAAAAGCATCGGTGTGCCCACTCACGCACGTCATGTGCCCATTCCCTGATGTTGTCGGCCGTAAAGGAGTTGCCCTTGGCATAGGCAAGTACATGATGTGGGAAAGGGGGCCTACGGAGTCCAACAGATTGTCTTGAGTGCCCCACAGACCTTTCTCCACCCCTCTGCGAGGGACCTGTCCACTCCGCATCATGAAGGTTGTCATAATCTTGTCAAACTCAGGGGTTTGAGCCACCTTGTCTGGAAGGGAAGGGCGTGGGCATTCCAACCTAAGTAGGCTACGTACCTCTTTGTCCAGAGGCTTGCGGAGCCACAGGTGCATGAACCTGGAGAGGTGCTCCAGTGGTGACCAGTCCCCTGATCTGGGATGGCGTATGTTGCGAGGGACCCATAGGGTCCAGAATGGTGTCTGAGTCAAGAGGGAGGTCTGCATCCGCAGAATCCTCGCTCCTCTCTGTCTGGGCCGCACCCAGGAGGGTCTCACGCATAAAAGCGGAGATAGACTTATCGTCCGAACCCCAAGCGAGTTGGATAGGTCTGCCTGCCACTCGTCCAGAACTGACATGGAGTGTGACAATGCTTGGTCTTCTTCAGAAGAGTGGTCCTGACGCGGGGCCGGGGTACTGAATTTGGAGGATTTAATATGTTTGGCAGGCGCCTTACCCTTGGATGGCTTAGGTGTGGCGCCCTCGCCTTTTCAGTGGCGTTTGCGTGGGCTTGAATCCTCCCTGGTATGGTAGTCTGAGACATAGGAGTCAGACTCGTGGTGAGGGCGTCTGCGGGACGGTTTGGGTAAATCGGGAGACGCAGCTCGCACTTTGGAAAGTGCCTTCTCCACAGAAGCAGTGACAGCTGCATTACTCATAGCTTGGAAGTCCACAGGGTTATTCTGGGAGTCTTCCATAGTATAGGGTAGGCTTGTAATACATGTCACAGATAGGCACTATAGTAATGGCACCCAGGTCTTAGGTATAGATAGTGTGGCGTGGGATCAGCTAATGTAGTGGTTATGGTAGATAGTAAATCCGTCCAATAAAGCCCCAGCAGGGTATAGTTAGTGACCTTAGTAAAACTGGGGCTCACCCACTTAGAGAGAACTACAAAAGCTAGTCTCCCAATAAGCAGCACTGTACTTATGTACATATAATGGGGGCTCACCCCGGTTGCACAGGGATTGGAACCCTTAAGTGCAGGTCACAATTGTATACAGGCAGCAGCACTGACCTGACTGACAAAGCCAAACGAATGCAGGAAGCTTCTGTTAATGTAGCAGGCACAGAGGCACAGGAGTACCAAGGTAGGGCTGTAGGAATAAGGCTCAGCTTCTTCACAGGGCAAGAGGGGGCATACAGGGAGGGTGAAAATCCGTTCGCTGCACATACGTGGCAAAACTAAGATGGCTGCCCGGATCTCTCGAGATGCGCGATCCAAGATGGCCGCCGCGTGTAGGCCACAAAAGCCGGGAACTAAATTATGACCCAGTCGCGGGAAGAAGGGGCGGGCGCGTCCGGAGCCGCAAACGATCGCGACCAATAATAGGGACTCACAAAAGGTAATCCCCTTATCCCAGAGACAATGGGGCAAACCTAGGGGAGGCCAGAAAGGTAAAAACCAGGGTCCCATTAAGAGGCAGGGAGAGGGAGGAAAACCTCTATGAAGGCCAGTCAAATAAACACACTGCTCATAAGAGCAGTAATAGAAACTGGCAATGTAAATACACAAGAAAATTACATAATAAAAGGAAAATATACAATAAAGGTATAAGGCTCTGGGGGAGCCAAAAGTCTGACCTTTCTGCGAGGGAGCAGTAAAGAAAGAGGAAGTGTTCAGGCAGCATGACCCTTACATACACTATGCTGCTCATTGATTTACTGTCGTTCTTTACGTTTTTCTTTACTGCTATGGAGTTTAGTAAAGAGAGTTAATGCAAAATCGGAAGCCTCCTGTCATGTTCTAAAATTGAGCAGTGAGACGGCAGGGGGCTTGATCTATACACAAAAACTGCTTCATTGAGCTAAAGTTGGTTTGGTGCAATAGTGTCTACTGAATTTTGGCCCTCGCTGTATAAAGAACAAGCAGATATTGCAGCTTTATTTCAAAACAAATTCTAAAACAGGAAAAGCAGAGAAGAGACCCCAAATAACATGTGGCACCGCACAATTCTCTGCATGTGGGCGTCTGCCAAGAGATGTGAATCCAGCTGCCGTACGTCCCATATTTGTAATCTTAGATATAATATTCATTGTGTGTAAGAAACACTGAACAAAATTATAAACACAACACTTTTGTTTTTGCCCCCATTTTTCATGAGCTGAACTCAAAGATCTAAGACTTTTTCTATATACACAAAAGATCTATTTCTCTCAAATATTTGTTCACAAATCTTTTTAAATCTGTGTTAATGAGCACTTCTCCTTTGCTGAGATAATTCATCCATCTCACAGGTGTGGCCAGTGGTGTATTCTGGTTTTGTGCTGCCCTAGGCATGACAAAACTCAGGCACCGCACCCCCCTCCCTTCTAAATTTCACTTCCTGTTAAAAACCAACACGCTCTTTGCCTAACAGACACACGCCTTCACTGATGCATTGCATATACTGACATACACTCACTGATAGATACAGTCATTGTCACACACACTCTTTAACCAACACACACTTTCACTGAAACACACACACTCACTGACAAACAGACATGCACACTCACATTCCCAGACAGACACTTTAACTGGCACACGCATTCACTGACAGACGTACACTTTGTCAAACACACACTAAGTCACTGACAGACACACACTGACAAACACACATACACACTCACTGACAGATACATATACACTCCGTGTCCGAGACACACATTTGCGGGTTAGGGGTTTAGCCCAGGGGTGGCCTTGATAAAGGGGGTGGCAGGGGCCCTAGGGGCAGGTGGGGTACCTCGGGGGGGTCTTCCTTCGGGGTCGCCTATGTGAAACTGGGGTTTAGGAATAGTTATGTGAGCCTACCTGAGCCTCAGAATGTGAGCCGTCCTAGTTGGTGCGGGCTTGTTGCCTGGTCACCACGGAGTGGGCTTCTGTGGGAGCAGGAAGGTGCATATAGGTGTAGGTGAGGTGGCCCAAGTCATTGCCGAGGAGCACCTCTGCGGGTAGTCCATCCATGAGGCTGACCGTCACTCCTCTGTTCCCTGCGCTCCAATCAAGGTGGACCTGGGCTGTAGGAAGGCAGTATACTTCTCCTCTGGCCACCCGGACAGCAACGGTCCTGCTGGTCTTCTGGGCCTCGGGGATGAGTAGGGAGTGGACGAGGGTCAGAGTGGCCCCGGTATCCCTCAGACCCTGCACGGTGCGGCCATTTAGCTGGACAGTTTGCCGGTGATGGTCCCTGCTTGGAGGAGGTTGGCGTCATGAAGGCAGGGCCATGTTGCTTCATTGGAGGTTGGGGACTCCGGGCCGGTAGCCTGGTAGCAATTGGCTGCTGCTCGCTGTGGATGGGGAGCCACTGGGATAACGAACTGGGGCCGCGGACGAGGCTGGGGGCAGTTCCCAGGCTGATGACACCTGAAACTGTTCTGGTCGGTCCCAACCGGGACCCGGGGGGGTTATGGATCTGACCAGGGGACTCAGAGGCTGAAGGGCTGCAGCAGGGTTAGGCTGGGGTAGGAGCCTTGGGACTCGTCAGTAGCTGGGTGGGGGAGCTGGGCGGTGGGACCGTTGGGTGTCAGCGTACTCGTCTGCCCTCTTGGCAGCTTCGGCGAGGGTCCTAGGCTGCCTATCTCTCACCCATTCCTGGGCTTCAGTGGTTAATCCATTATAGAAGTGCTCCATCATGAACAACTGGAGCACCTCCTCAGGGGGCTTTGCTTGCTGTGAGTCCACCCAGTTCTGGGCAGCTCGGTGGATGCGGAATACCCACTCCCCTTTTCTTGTCTCCCTGAATTAACACCAGGGGTGCCTTCAGAGTTATGGCATACCTGGCCAGTAGGACCTCTTTCACAGCTTTGTAGTCACGAATCTGGTGTACCGCTCGATACGCCTCCGCCACCCTTCCTGTCAGTTTACCGCCCAGGATGGTGACCCAGTCCGCATGGTCGACTGCTTGCAAGAGGCACTGCCACTCGAAGTCCTGCAGGAAATATTCAATGCCCTCCTCTGCGTCCCTGAACTCCTTGAAGGCAGTATAGGGCAACTTTAGTTTGTGTGCAGGGGTAGCCGGCACATCTCTGGTCCGCTGTTCCTCGGGCTGTGTTGGGGTTACCCCCTGCTTCTGAGCCAGGACGAAGGCTTGGGTCTCAGAGATGAGCTTGGTCAGGAGTTCCACTGTGGGAGGCTCATTGTAGAAGGTCAAGCACTGCCTCATCATTCTGGCGAAGGCTTCTTCTTCCCCCTCTGGCTGTGGGGCACCCTACACATTACTTCGCTGGTCGTCCTCCATTAGCTCAGCAATCAGGTCCGCTTTGTTACGGTTTCCGGATGATTTCTCTCTTGCTTCTTGTAGGGTTTGACTTTTTAAGGAATTATAGTCAATGGGTCTACCAGTTTTAGTGGACCCTGGGTAACCTGGCTGGTTACCTCTGCTATTAATAAATTATCAGACCCATTTCCCCCCCAGTAACTGGAAGACACACAGTTCCAGGGGTACAACAACAACTTTATTCGCCACAGTCAGCTTTATACTTTTCCCAGGCAACAGGCGTATTACACAGAAAGACAATCTCCCCGGGTCCTTTCCCTCCCAGGGGTCGTATAACGGATCCGGAATACCAGTCCCTTTGTCCTCTGTTCCCGCTGCCACCCAGTGTTTCCTCCCAGGGGTCTCCTGATGGAAACGGAACTTCAGCACCTTTGTCCCCTTTCCCTCCACCCATCCTCAGGGTTTCCCACCTCCGGTGACCAGGGGGTCTTCATTCCAGGAGCCTCTGTACCTGGGAGCCCCAGCACAGGTAATTCAAATCTTGCCCTCATACTGTTTTTTTCTAAGTCAGATATGGAAAAATCCAATAATTGGAACTTATTTTTTTTTTCAATTTGACAATTTTTATTATCTTTTCAGAATACGTATTGGGGTACAGAAGAGAAGTTGGGGGAGGGGGAGTGCCATCAAGTGTTATAGACATGGTTAATTATTGCTTTGTACCTTACATATTCCTAACAATGATATGGAATATTAATACATTCACAAACAAACAAACTCTACCTCGCACTATGTTACTTCCTTGTACCGCCTCTGTCTCTCGTGGGCCGGTAGAGGGAAGGGGGGCGGATAACTTATGTACACGTGTGGGTTCGCTTTAGCTGTTTGTGTTTTCCTGTGTTTTCCTTCTACATGTGTGTAAGCTCGTGGTGTGAGCTCTCTCCCTGGCATTCTTTTCTCTGTTTCTCACTGGCCAGTTCTTAGCGTTCTACCGGGCCTTTATTGGTGTTCAGCTTCGACTGCCTGATGTTTCACCGTGTTCCCATATGTGACCTGCCTCTGTAGTTACTCCCTTCTTTTCTAGCTGGTGGGCCGCCATGTACACGTATTCCCAGTTCATTTGGATTTGGGCTAACAGACTGGCTTTTGTGGGGGCTGCTCTAGATTTCCAGTGTTTTGCTATGAGGTTACATGCCGACACTATCATGTGGAATAGAAGTTTGGTATGGACCTTGGACATGTCCTCTGGCCATATGTACAAAAGGCACATTGCTGGGGTTAAATTTAATTTTATAGGCAGTAGCTGATCAATGATTTTGTTCACTATGTTCCAGTAGGGTCGAATATCCCTGCACTCCCACCATATGTGCAATAGTGATCCCCTTTCTAGACCACATCGCCAGCATTGGGCAGAAGTGCCTGGGAATATATGTGCGAGCCTCGTTGGGACCAGGTACCACCTATATTGTAGTTTCCTTATTTGTTCAAAGTGTGTGATGCATGCGGTGTTGCCTTTGTGGATTGTAAAGGCTCCTGACCATTGGTGCTCTGAGAAAATGCATCCTAGGCAATAATTGGAACTTATTAATGTTTATTTTATAGTTAGAAACACGACCATATTCCTGAATTTCATATAGCAATGAAGTCAGAGATTTCATGCTGAGTTTGTTTTCTAAATCCCCTATCTTAATACCTTTAATATGTATATTATTCCTTATCCTTGCGGCGAAAGGCTCTAATGTTAAAATATAAAGCATCGGAGCAAGGGGACAACCCTGACGGGTGCCATTATATATATATATTAAACCATTCTGATCTCAACCCTTGTCCGATAACTCTTGCAGATGGATTGGTGTATAAGGGCTTGTCAGAGCCAGTAAATAACTCTCCAAATCCAAAATTTTGAAGTACCTCTTCTAGAAAGGTCCAACTGACTCTGTCAGAGGCATATTTAACATAAATATTCTATTAGACTAATAATTTTCCTGCTATTATCTGATTGTCTCTCTTTAACAAATCCGGCCTGATCCTTTTGTATTAATATTGGACCGATCTTTTTTTATTAAACGTTCCGCCAATATGGCCGAATATACTTTCCTATCTATATTAATCAATGATATAGGTCTATAGTTAGAAAGTTATGTAGGGTCATTCCCCTCCTTTGGTATAGGTAAGATAAAATCTTGCATCATTTCGTTTGGGAAGGATCCGAAATCTCTGACTTCATTTGAAAGCATCCATCATATATAAGAAACCATCTGAGCCTGGTGCCTTATGCGGTTTCAATGCTCTAATTGCATTGATTGCTTCAAAGTTATCAATAGGGGCTTCTAAACAATTAGCCTGTTCTCTAGACAATTTTTTTAATTAAGATTCTTCTATCGTTTATTTGATTCTCAATATTGTATAATTTTAAATACAATTTTTTTGAACACTTTCCCAATTTCCTCTGGGCTATTATACTGTCAATTCTCCTCAATTATTTGAAATATTCAGTTCTTCAGTTTACGTTTTTTAAGTTGATTGGCCATCATTCTATCTGCTCTGTTACCTAAATCATAGAATTTTTGTTTCATTTTCATTATATTATTATTTGTTCTTATAATTAGCGGTTTTTCAATTTCTTTTGTAACTATATTCATTTCTCTCTTATATCTTGTGCCTCTACTTTTTTTTTAGATTGCTTAGAGTTATATAGAGATCTAATATTTCGTTCGTATATTTTTTCTTAAAAAAACCCTTAATTAAATATCCTCTTAATACGCATTTATATGTAGCCCATATGTTAGCGAGACTTACATCTCCTGTTAAGTTTTCCTCAAATAATTGCTTAGTGGTTAATATGATTTCCTTAATATCATCCCGAAATTTCAAAAGATTTCCATTCATCCGCCATGTTTGTTCTCCTCTATTGTATTTATCTTTAATTTCAAGACACAATGAGTTATGATCTGACCATACAACATTTTTAATTTCAATTTTTTTACAATCTGAGATTGATATAGCTTTTGTTAATATCATATAAATTCTTGAGAAAGATTGTTGCCTATTTGAGAAATAATGATATTCCTTATCCATTGGTCTGATAGTTCTCCATATATCATATAGTTCATATCGACCCAGCGTGTCCTGAAATGCTTTTGCAAGGCTGACCTGATTATTACACATCCCAGTGTTGCTTAGGTTCTATTTATCCATATTATAATCTGCAATGCGATTGAAATCACCACCATATATAAAGGTTCCTTGCACAAGCGCATACATTTTTTTGTTTTTGTAAGATTTTATTCAAAAAAAAGCACTTGCTTTGTATTTAGAGGATATATATTTAATATAGAATATATTTTGTCGTCAATCTTGCAAATGATAAGAGAATCTACCCATCTCATCGCTCTATTAATACATATTCTCTGACTTTATATTATTTGAGGAAAGTATGGCTACACCATATTTTTTCTCTCTGCTTAGGGATGACTATTCTATAACAGTGTATTTTTTGATTGAATCGGAGTGTATCACTGCCCTTCATGTGAGTTTCTTGAATACAACAGATGTCCACATGCACCCTATATAGATATTCATTAAACATAGCTCGTTTTTGGGGGAATTCAAACCCTGCACATTCAGTGACATTATCTTAACCAACCCCTCCATCCAACAAACCCCTTTCTAATTTTCCATGGCTCCACTTATCACGTACACACACAGTGACAATATAAACATTAAACATATACATAGACACATTAGGTCCGTAAAATAGGACCACAAGGACATGACACAAATCACATATGGGATGTAGGGGGATACAAACTTCTCACATGCCAGAGATGGGGCGTCACAACATTTCTATATTTATAATATTGAAGAATGAGGCAAAATAAAAATCTTCTTAGCTTCCCAAATGAGCATTTATATTAAGCTTATTATAAATCTCACTACCGCATTCTCATATTTCTTATAAAAAAATAAAGATTATATTTAGTAGATAAAGTATCATCCCTATCATTCGTGTTTATCAGCATTTATAGAAATTAGAATTAGAAGCTAATATTAGGAATCCAAAGTTAGAATTATTATAAGAATTCATTATTCCTGGCACTGCAGGTCCCCTCCCTCCCACCCCCCATCCCAGGTTGCTGAAGGGATGACTTACCGGAGTCCAGCGCGATGTCTCGGCGCTGATCCAGGGTCTGCCCACGCTCCTCCCCCACTGACGTCATCCGGCGTGGGAGGACGATTGCGCATGCGGGGCCGCCGGCGGGGTGAGACCTAATGCGCATGCTCATTAGACCTCCCCATGTCTCAGTAGCAGAGACACATTGAAAAATGCTTTTAGCGACACTGGAGGTCCTCACATAGCGTGAGGACGTCCAGCGACGCTATAGCACAGAAAATCTGTGCTAGAAACCCGGAAGTGCCCTCTAGTGGCTGTCTAGTAGACAGCCACTAGAGGAGGAGTTAACCCTGCAAGGTAAATATTGCAGTTTATGAAAACTGCAATATTTACAGTTGCAGGGTTAAGGGTGGTGGGAGTTGGCACCAGGGCCAGACTGGGGGTACAAAGCAGTCCTGGCAAAAAAAAATCTATGCCAGCCCCATAGGTCATTGTGCTGTGTATTGTGTGTAATATATGTGTGTGTGTTTTTATGTATGCGTGTGTACATATATTTTATGTGTGTATATATATATTTTATTTCAAAATATTGGTCCTTTTAGAGTAAAACATTTAACTATACTGTACAGTAAGCATACCCACATGCAGACACAGACAATCTCACTGTCCAGTGGCGTACTAAGGGGGGGGCGGAGGGTGCAGAGGGGGCGGTCCGCCCTGGGTGCCAGCAGGGTGGGGGGTGCCTTGGGAGGGGGCGTCGCCAGGAGCGCCGGCCCCCCTCATGCTGCAGCCGCCCGAGCGCTCTGCAGAGAGCCTCAGGCGGCTGCAGCTTTGCCCGCCCGGGCGCAGCCTGAGGAGAGGGGCTCAGCGCTCCTGTCACTCTGCATCTGTCTCCTGTACCCGGCCGGACTAACAGGAAGTACACACTCAGCGTGCCCTTCCTGTTAGTCCGGCCGGGTACAGGAAACAAAAGCTCCCTGTACCCGCGGACCATAGAGGGCTTGGCCACGCTACAACAATGGTGGGGGGAGGGGGGATAGAATAAGGAGAGATGAGGGGGGATAGAATAAGGAGAGATGAGGGGGGATAGAATAAGGAGAGATTGGGGGGGGAATAAGGAGAGATGGGGGGTGTAGCAGATGGCACTGGGCTGTTCTGGAAATTGCATATGTTTGAATGTATTCGTGTAAATTGCAGGATATGTGTATAAATAACTTGTATTCGTCTGATTGTTCGGTAGAATCATTCTAGCAACCAAGGGAATGAGACTACCGAACAGTCAGACCTCCCCTGTGTGAAGTGTGCCTTCAATTACCCGTTGCAACAATGTTGCGAACGGGTAATTGACAAGCTGTGCAGTAGGTCCTTTGTTCTCGGGGTGGCCGCCATTCGGGAAATGAACACGTGGCGGCGGCCATTTTAAAACTCCTGAACAGCGGTGTTTTGCCGTCAAGTGTCTGGAACCCAAATCGGACACTCGACTAGGTAAACACCGCTGAGACCTCCATACGCACGATACGTTCACTTCCAAACTACCAAACGGCCCCTCGTTTGGAAGAAAGAAACAACCGAACGAGGGGATTCATGCGAACCCTCCCTGATCTCTGTAACCTTAGCCTTTCGGGCAGTTTGTTCCCTGATACTGTGAATGACCGCAGGGCCCCATCGCATGGAACCCAATTCGGCTATTCTCTCCAGCGCGGTCGGTCTTTTCATTACCTCCACAAATTTCCCGAACCCCTGGTCCGATCTGGGTGATTTGTGGATATGTTGCTCACCCAGATCAGGGCTACCAGGGGATGTGCTATTTAAAGGAGTACCCCTAGGTTTAGGGGTACATCCAGAAACTGGGGGAATTTGTGTACAGTATAAGGGGATTATGAGTCAGGCTGAGGGGAGGAGATGTGTGGGAGGTTACTATTGCCGGATTGGATACTGTACTAATGACTGTAAATCCCTCCCTTGCATGGGAGCATGCTTTATAAGGCCACTGTGAAAATAAAGGCTTAGTTCTGCTCCTGATGCTGTGTGTCGTCCAGTTATTGGGATTGCTGTTGGGATATTGCTATATTATTTTACCTGCTGGAAACCTTGCTTTATGGATTTATAATACTTGTTCTTGAGCCTCACTGGGATCTTAAGCGGAGATAACTTGTGGAATACTGGATCTCCGCTACGGGGGGGGGATAAGGAGAGATGGGGAATAAGGAGAGATAGGGGGGAATAAGGAAAGATGGGGGGGAATAAGGAGAGATGGGGGGAATAAGGAAAGATGGGGGGGAATAAGGAGAGATGGGGGGGAATAAGGAGAGATGAGGGGGAATAAGGAGAGATGGGGGGAAATAAGGAGAGATTGGGAGGGGGGGAAAGAAATTGGAGAGGGGGTATAAAGAAAGATTGAGAGAGGGGGATAAAGAAAGAAATTGGGAGGGGGAGAGAGAAGGAAATTGGAGGAGGGGGAGAGAAGGAAATTGGAGGGGAGGAGAGATTGACATTCATTACACACAATACACCCCTTGCACACAGACAAACACACAATGCATTACACACACACTGCATTACACACACAGACACACATACACAAGCAATGCAACCGTTACACACAATGCATCCCTTACACACACAGAAACACACATTGCATTCATTACACACACTCGATGCACCCCTTACACACACACATAAACACACTTTGCAGCCCTTACACATACAAACACAGATTCACACAATGCATTCCTTACACACATATCAGGACATCCCCTACACCCTCCTGCCCCTGTGAACAAACTCATTAGTGGAACATGAAGGTGGACCCTGGGACCCAGACCTTGAGCTGTGTAAAGGGCCCCCCAAAAATGGACTGCTTCCCGTTCTCCCAGAACATTGATTTTTGTGACCACAGTTACAATTAGCCTCCAGAGAGCCTGTTCTACACCAGACCAGTGGAGCCAGACTGCAGCTAGAGCCCATCATCATCCTCATCTGGTTGTAAGTAGGCAATCTAGTATATTATTCGTGGCACTAATCTCTAATTTACTGCAGCATAATGTAGTGGTTTTAATGTAAACACGGCGGAACTGCAGCACTGGCGTTAGTTAACATGGCAAATCATATGGGTGGGGCATTGTGATGTCACATGGGGGGCGGCAAACTTTACTTTTGCCTAGGGCGGCAAAAATAATTGCACCGGCCCTGGCTGGAGGGGGCTGTGTGAGCTGTGGCCGCACAGTGCCCCATGGTAGTTAGGCAAACAGCTGATAAACTGGCCGCATGGAGGAAAAGTGGGGCGGAGCTAAGCAAAATCAGAGGCGGAGCCAAACTGGCACTGGGGGCGGGGGTTTGGGGGTTACGCTAAGCACAGGATCCACCCCGGGTGCCAAATGCTCTAGGTACGCCTCTGTCACTGTCACAAGCTCTTTGATTCACAGTCTCACAGAAAGACAATCTCATTAATATACATACGTTCATTAACATAAAAACACAAGCTCACTGATGCACACAAATAGGCTCACTGACAGACAATCTCACTGACACACACAGACAAGCTTATTGGTACACACACAAATTTAGTACAAACTCTGACACGCACAGACTTACTACAGACAAGGTCACGGTCACACACACATGCTTACTACAGACAAGCTCACACACGTGCTCACTACAGAAACGCTCACTGACACACACACATGCTCCATACAGATAAGCTCTCTGACACACACACATACAAGCTCACTCACTAGCAGACAAACACACACACAAGCTCACTCACTAGCAGACACACACAAACATTCACTCACTCCCAGCTGGTATACAGGGGTCTCCTTCTGCCAAACATTTAGGCAGTGACTCATATACAAGCAATCACTGTGTATCTCTCTTTTGTTTTGTTTTTTTTTAAAGAAAAAGAACCTTTAACCACTAGAATTGTGATGAAGAAACTCCCTGCTTTGCACAGAAGGGATTCTCCTGGAGAATTGAAATAAGTACCTGGCTGCTTCCCTTTCACAATTTCAGAGCCTTATT
>OW240916.1:3344982-3413980 GCA_933207985.1 Pelobates cultripes
GATCCAGAGTTGGGTAAAAGATCTAGTGTGTGTCTGGAATGTAATGTGTTTAGGGGTGCAGTGTGTGAGGGGTGCAGTGTGTGTGAGGGGTGCTGTGTGTATATATATATTTTATATAAATATGTTTGGAAGTATTGTGTATGTGTGTGATGCAGTGTATCGGGGGTTGTGTGTGTATGTGAGGGGTGCAGTATGTGTGTGTGAGGGATGCTGTGTGTGAGGTGTGATGTGTGTGATGGTGGTGTGGGTGCTGTATGAGGGTGCTTTGTGTGAGGGTGCTGTGTGTGTGGGTGCTGTGTATGATGTGTGTGAGAGTGCAGAATGTGAGAGTGCTGAGTGTGTTGTGTGTGAGAGTGCTGTGTGTTGTGTGTGAGAGTGCTGAGTGTGATGTGTGTGTGAGATTGCTGTGTATGATGTGTGTGTGCAGGGCCGGAATGGGACCTAAAATCAGCCCTGGAAAAAAATTCTATACCAGCCCAATAATGCGTCGCGCGAGCATAGTGTGCTGATAAAGAGGGTGAAAAAATAACTTGAAATTGAAAACTCTTACTCCAACGAAGGAACGCATATAGGGCCTCAAAATAAACAAAAGAGCGCCTTTATTTTAAGTAGACGTACATTTGCATGTAATGTTTCAGTACAACTACTTTGGCCTATTAAGGACATTTTAGTAATGGTACTGAAATGCTGAATGTCTGCAGTTGCACAACTAAAAAATGAAGTGCTCTTGTTTATTTTGAAGTTCTATGGGTGTGCTCTTCACTTTGAATATGTTATTGTGCATGAGTATGCAACTAGCAACAAGACTGGGCCAATACGTGCTCATTACATGTGTGTGTGTGTATTACTGTCAGGATCACATCAATTTACGTCTATTACCTTTACCTCGTTTAGTGTATCTTGTCTCCAATTGTCTCCTTTTTTTCTCTTACAGCGACCCTTGTGCATCTTTTACTTCATCCCAGTCCCTGTGTGTTTCTTTTTACCCTTCTCCAGCCTCTGTATTTCTCTTTCCCCAGCCCCTTTTGTGTTGTTCTTAGCCCCAGCCACTTTGTCTCTTTCTCCCCTTCCAAATCTCATCTGTGTGTCTCTTTCTAACTCCAGACTCTGTGTGCCTCTTTCTCTTCTCCCAGTCACTCTCTGTCTCTTTTTCCCCAGCCCAGCGTTGCCTCCCACAAATCTTGTGTCACTTTGTTCCCCTTCCCTACTGCATGTCTCTGTCCCCCCAACAAACCTTCCGTGTGTCTCTCTTCCCCAACTCCTCCCTGTGTCTCTCTTCCCCATCTCCTTCCTGTGTCTCTCTCTTACCCCTCTGTCTCTGTATCCCCCCTTCTCCTGTGTCTCTCTATTACCCCTCTCTTTGTCCCCCCAACCTACTATTACCCCTCTGTCTCTTTGTCCCCCCTTCCCTGGTGTCTCTCTATTACCCCTCTATTTGTCCCCCCATTCCCCTCTATTTGTCTCCCTCCATTCCCCTCTATTTGTCTCCCCCTTCCCTCTATTTTTCCCCCATTCCCTCTATTTGTCTATTCCCTCTTTGTCTCACCCCATTCCCCTCTATTTTCTCCCCATTCCCCTCTATTTGTCTCCCCCATTCCCTCTTTGTCTCACCCCATTCCCTCTATTTGTCCCCCTTCCCCCTCCTGTTTCCCCATTCCCCTCTATTTGTCCCCCCATTCCCCTCTATTTGTCTCCCCCCACTCCCCTCGATTTCCCCTCTTTTTTCCCCCATTCCCCTCTTTTCCCCCCTTCCCCTCTATTTGTCTCCTCCCATTCCCCTCTATTTGTCTCCCCCATTCCCCTCTTTGTCTCCCCCCTTCCCCTCTATTTGTCCCCCCCATTCCCCTCTATTTGTCCCCCCATTCCCCTCTTTGTCTCCCTCCTTCCCCTCTATTTGTCTCCCCCCCCTTCCCCTTCTGTGTGCCTGCTTACCTTGTTACAGGAGGTCTGAGGGAGGGGGCGGAGCTAGCTAGTAGCTACCATGCTCCCTTGCGCTTCCCATAATTCCCAGCATCTACACATCATACAGTAATTCCTACTCTATGATGTGTAGATGCTGGGAATTCTGGGAACCGCGAGGGAGCATGGTAGCTAGCTCCGCCCCCTCCCTCAGACCTCCTGTGCTGACAGCCGCATGGCTGTCAGTATCAGTGAGTGTGCTGCCGGATCGCTTAGGCGGCCGCCCGGCACACTCACTGATACTGACAGCAGCATAGCTGTCAGCACAGGAGATGGGGCTGCCGGCCGCAAGGTGAGTATTCACCTCAGAGTGTGCCGCCGGACCGGCCACCCGGCGGCACCGACATGCGGCCGGCGGCCGCGATATTATTAAAATATTAGGGCGCAGGGCTCCCCCTATCTCTCCGGCCCCCCAGGTGCCGCGGCCCACCGGGAAATTTCCCGGTATCCCGGTGGGCCAGTCCGGCCCTGGTGGGGAGTAAGAAGAAGAAGAGGGGGTAAGAAGAAAAAGGAGGAGTAAGAAGAAGAAGGGGGAGTAAGAAGAAGAAGGGGAGGAAGAGGAAGAAGAAGAAGGGGTAAGAAGAAGGGGGGGTAAGAAGAAGAAGGGGGAGCAATAAGAAGAAGGGGGTAAGAAGAGCAGGTGGGGGAGTAAGAAGAACAGGTGGGGGAGTAAGACGACCAAGGGGGGAAGTAAGAAGAACACAGGGAGGAGGGGGGTAAGACGAACACAGGAGGTGTGAGGAGAACACATAGAGGGAGGAGTGAGAAGAACACAGGGAGGGTGGAGGGGGGGATGAGAAGAGCACAGGGAGGGGGGGTGAGTGTGAGAAGAGACCGCTAGGGAGGGTGTGGGGGAGAGTGAGAGACCTCACTAAGGTGCAGGGGAGAGTTTTCACGGGACAGAAGGGGCAGCTCTATAGGACAGGGGCCAAGACAGGGAGTTTTTTCTACACTACGCATCACAAGCACACACACACACACACACAATGCATCCCTATACATACACAGAAACACGACATGCTTCCTTTACACACAGAGAAACACACAATGCATCCATTACACACACACACACACAATGCAACCCTTACACACAAAGACAATGCATCCTTTGCACACATACACAGAAACAGACAATGCAAACCCGTACACACGCATGCAAACACACACACTTCTTTTCTTACATACACACAGAAACACAATGCATCTCATGCACACACATAGACACACACCTTGCATCCCTTATGCATACAAACACAGATTCACACAATGCATCCCTTACACACAACCAGAAACACATAATACATCCCTTATACACAAATACACACTGCTTCCACTACACACAAACACACTGCATCACCTGCACAAACTGGTAACCCTAAACACTACATACCATAAGCACACATATAGATCCTCTACAATAACACATAACACATCCCCTACACACTCCACTCCCTGTGAGCGAACTCATGGTGTGTGGAACTTATGAGTGGGCCTTATGGGCATACTACCGCCAGGGCCCTGGGGCCCAGACCTTGTAAGGTGTGGCCCCCAAAAATGGAGCTGCTTCCCACCTCTCCCAGAACATTGAATTTTGCACTACAGTTGCAAACAGCCTCCAGGAGATCCTGTTCTACACCAGACCAGTGGGAGCCAAACTGCAAGTCTATCATCATCCTCATATCTGCTTGTAAGTAGGCAATCTAGTATGGCTATTAGCACACTAATCTATAATTTACCTCACATTAAAAGGGACAATTATAGCTTAATGAAGTGGTTCTGGTGTCTATAGCTGGTCCCTTGCAGGTTTTTAATGTAAACACACACTGTGTGCAGCACTGGCGTTAGTTCATATGGCAGGTCATATGGGTGGGGCATTGTGATGTGACATGTGGGGGCAGCAAATTTTAATTTTGTCTAGGGCGGCAAAAATCCTTGCACCGGCTCTGATCCTGGGCAGGTGCACCAGTCTACTTGACTGGTTTTGCCCCCCAGGCCTAAGGCTGCCAGCCCTCCCTGGCCGCTTGGGAGGTCTTTTGGCGGCCGCTGGCGGACTTGTCCTGGCGGCCGCTGAGGGAGCTGCGCTGGCTCTGCTCCCCAGCACGCAGCTGAATGAGACCGGCGCCGGAATATGACGTCATATTCCGGCGCCAGTCTCATTCAGCAGCGCGCGAGGGCTGGAGGGCACTAACACAGGAAGCACCTCTAGTGACCGTCTGAGTGACTGTCACTAGCAGTGTCACTTTGAAGCAATGTAAACACTGCCTTTGTCTGAAAAGTCAGTGTTTACGTTGAAATGCCTGTAGGGACATGCTATAGACACCAGTACCACCACATTAAGCTGTGTGTGTGCGTCTGCTAGTGAGTGAGCTTGCTTGCATGCGTGTGCCTGCTAGTGAGTGAGCTTGCTTGCATGCGTGTGCCTGCTAGTGAGTGAGCTTGTGTTTTTATGTCAATGAGCTGATGTATATCAGTAAGATTGTTTGTCTGTGTATCAATGAGCTTGTGTGTGTCACTGAAATGTCAGTGAAATTGCCTGTGTCTGCATGTGCGTATGCTTACTGTATAATTAAACGTTTTACCCTGAAAGGACCAATATTTTATATTAGAAAAAGCAATATATGTTTTATATATATATATATATATATATATATATATATATTACTCAATCATCTGTCCTGGCAAGACATAGCCTTACATATTACACGCGACAATATATGGCGCAGTGACTTATGGGGCTGGCACAAATTTTTTTCCAGGGCTGCTTTGTATCCCCAGTCCGGCCCTGTTGAGTAGCGCCGAAACGTGCGTTAGGTCCTATGCTTTTTTAATTTTAATCACTGCACTGTTTCTTGTGCTCACGAGGGTGTGGGGGAGGAATGGAACGGAGAACTATATGGAGAATCGGATTTTTGCAAGATTTAATTAGATACTTTAGAGGATAGCAATTTAGCCAGAATTAGAGCTAGCTTTTTCTCTAGTTGATACATTCTAACCAACTAGGGCTGCTGACTCACTTATACTTTTGGAAACTTGAGCAAGGGACACTCTGTGTGTGTATCAATCGCTGTCTAGATACTTTTTCACTCAGCTTGATTCCACTACACTTAAGAGAAGTCTATTGCACCCTAATACTCCTAGGCTTTAGTTCAACCTCTATATAAGGATATAGCTATTTTGTATATCAGCATTACACTTACATACTATTCTCGCCAGTATAGAAGAATTATTTCACTATTCAATTCTAGTATACAAGTCTACTTTATACTTCCAATCTCTTATCTATATACTTCTTCTCCTATATGAGACCAGGATCTCCCCTGTGTGTTTTATTAGATGTGTTATATCTTAAGTAAGTTTCATTTCTGTTTTATCTGGGGAATCTATACCCTATAATAAAGGTGTTTTTTATTTTTTTTTATTATCTTTTGTGTAACACCCATAGAACCCTTTTCGGTGCTCCCAGGCTGATTCTGCTAGGGATCACCTACAGTTCAAGTTTTTTGCATAGTACATATTACAGTAATATATTACATACAGCACTACCATACGGTACATATTAGTTATATATTACATATAGCGCTAGCATAGTACATATTAGTTATATATTACATATAGCACTACCATAGTACATATTACAGTAATATATTACATACAGCACTACCATACGGTACATATTAGTTATATATTACATATAGCACTACCATAGTACATATTACAGTAATATATTACATACAGCGCTACCATACTACATATTACAGTAATATATTACATATAGCACTACCGTAGTACATATTACAGTAATATATTACATATAGCGGTACCATAGTACATATTACAGTAATATATTACATATAGCGCTACCATAGTACATATTACAGTAATATATTACATATAGCACTACCGTAGTACATATTACAGTAATATATTACATATAGCGCTACCATAGTACATATCATTACTATACCAACATCAAATGAAGAAAGAGGAAGCTAGAATGTGACACAGGACATGTAAAGCACATGTGATGGGTGTGCAGCATAACATAGAACCTTACCCGTCATGGAATCACTGACTGCATGGAAGGCGGTTACAGCAGTGACAGTGTCACTAGTAATGCTGCCATCGTTACCTTCAACAGCTGAAAGAAAGTGACACAATGTATCAATATCCAAGTCAGAAATAACTTATTACATGTAAGAGTAACATATTACATATTGCGCTACCATGCCGTAATACAGGAAACAGTAACATATTCCTCTTCCATAGTACATATCACAGTAATATATTACATTTAGCGCTACCATAGTACATATTATAGTAATATATTACATATAGCGCTATCATAGTACACATTACAGTAATATATTACATACAGCGCTACCATAGTAAATATTCCAATAATATATTACATATAGTACTATCATACGGTACATATTACAGTAATATATTACATATAGCGCTATCATACGGTACATATTACAGTAATATATTACATATAGCCCTACCATAGTACATATTACAGTAATATATTCCATTCAGCGCTACCATAGTACATATTCCAGTAATATATTACATATAACAATACCATAGTACATATTACAGTAATATATTACATATAGCGCTATCCCAAAACATATTACAGTAATATATTACATATAGCGCTAACATAGTACATATTACAATAATATATTGCATATCGCCCTATCATACGGTACATATTACAATAATATATTACATATAGCGCTACCATAGTACATATTACAGTAATATATTACATATAGCGCTACCATAGTACATATAACAATAATATATTACATATAGCGCTACCATAGTACATATAACAATAATATATTACATATAGCGCTACCGTAGTACATATCATTACTATACCAACATCAAATGAAGAAAGAGGAAGATAGAACGTGACACAGGACATGTAAAGCACATGTGATGGGTGTGCAGCATAACATAAAACCTTACCCGTCATGGAATCACTGACTGCATGGAAGGCGGTTACAGCAGTGACAGTGTGACTAGTAATGCTGCCATCGTTACCTTCAACAGCTGAAAGAAAGTGACACAATGTATCAATATCCAAGTCAGAAATCACTTATTACATGTAAGAGTAAGATATTATATATTGCGCTACCATGCCATAATACAGGAAACAGTAACATATTGCGCTTCCATAGTACATATCACAGTAATATATTACATATAGCACTATCATAGTACATATTATAGTAATATATTACATATAGCGCTACCATAGTACATATTATAGTAATATATTACATATAGCTCTATTATAGTACATATTACAGTAATATATTACATATAGCACTATCATAGTACACATTACAGTAATATATTACATATAGCGCTACCATAGTACATATTACAGTAATATATTACATACAGCGCTACCATAGGACATATAAGAGTAAAATATTACATACAGCGCTACCATAGTACATATTACAATAATATATTACATATAGTGCTATCATACGGTACATATTACAGTAATATATTACATATAGCGCTATCATACGGTACATATTACAGTAATATATTACATATAGCCCTACCATAGTACATATTACAGTATATTCCATACAGCGCTACCATAGTACATATTACAGTAATATATTACATATAGCGCTATCCCAGAACATATTACAGTAATATATTACATATAGCGCTAACATAGTACATATCAGAGTAATATATTACATCCAGCACTACCATAGTACATATTACAGTAATATATTACATATAGCGCTACCATAGTCCATATTACAATAATATATTGCATATCGCCCTATCATACGGTCCATATTACAGGAATATATTACATATAGCGCTACCATAGTACATATTACAATAAAATAGTACATATAGCACTACAATAGTTCATATTGCAATAATATAGTACATATAGCGCTACCATAGTACATATAACAGTAATATATTCCATATAGCGCTACCACAGTATATATCACAGTAATATATTACATATAGCGCAATCATAGTACCTATTACAGTAATATATTACATATAGCGCTATCATAGTACATATTACAGTAATATATTACATATAGCGCTACCATAGTACATATTACAGTAATATATTACAAACAGTGCTACCATAGTACATATTACAATAATATGGTACATATAGCACTACCATAGTACATATTACAGTAACATATTACATATAGCGCTATCATAGCACATATTACAGTAACATATTACATATAGCGCTACCATAGTACATATTACAATATATTACATACAGGACAACCATACGGTGCATATTACAGTAATATATTACATATAGCGCTACCATAGTACATATTACAGTAATATATTACATATAGTGCTATCATAGTACATATTACAGTAATATATTACATATAGCGCTATCATAGTACATATTATAGTAATATATCACATATAGCGCTAACATAGTACATATTACAGTAATATATTACATATAGCGCTATCATAGTACATATTACAGTAATGTTACATATAGCGCTACCATAGTACATATTACAGTAATATATTACATATAGCGCTATCATAGTACATCTTACAGTAATATATTACATATAGCGCCATCATAGTATATATTACAGTAATGTTACATATAGCGTTTCGATAGTACATATAACAATAATATATTACATATAGCGCTACCATAGTACATATTACAGTAATATATTACATATAGCGCTACCATAGTACACATTACAGTAATATATTACATATAGCGCTACCATAGTACATATTACAGTAATATATTACATATAGCGCTACCTAAGTACACATTACAGTAATATATTACATATAGCGCTATCATAGTACATATTACAGTAATATATTACATATAGCGCTACCATAGTACATATTACAGTAATATATTACATATAGCGCTACCATAGTACATATTACAGTTTTATATTACATAAAGCCCTTCCATAGTACATATTACAGTAATATATTACATATAGCGCTACCATAGTACATATTACAGTTATATATTACATAAAGCCCTACCATAGTACATATTACAGTAATATATTACATATAGCGCTACCATAGTACATATTACAGTAATATATTATATATAGCGCTACCATAGTACATATAACAATAATATATTACATATAGCGCTACCGTAGTACATATCATTACTATACCAACATCAAATGAAGAAAGAGGAAGATAGAACGTGACACAGGATATGTAAAGCACATGTGATGGGTGTGCAGCATAACATAAAACCTTACCCGTCATGGAATCACTGACTGCATGGAAGGCGGTTACAGCAGTGACAGTGTCACTAGTAATGCTGCCATCGTTACCTTCAACAGCTGAAAGAAAGTGACACAATGTATCAATATCCAAGACAGAAATCACTTATTACATGTAAGAGTAAGATATTATATATTGCGCTAACGTGCCATAATACAGGAAACAGTAACATATTGCGCTTCCATAGTACATATCACAGTAATATATTACATATAGCACTATCATAGTACATATTATAGTAATATATTACATATAGCGCTACCATAGTACATATTACAGTTATATATTACATATAGCGCTACCATAGTACATATTACAGTAATATATTACATATAGCGCTATCATAGTACATATTATAGTAATATATTACATATAGCTCTATTATAGTACATATTACAGTAATATATTACATATTGCGCTACCATAGTACACATTACAGTAATATATTACATATAGCGCTACCATAGTACATATTACAGTAATATATTACATATAGCGCTACTATAGTACACATTACAGTAATATATTACATATAGCGGTACCATAGTACATATTACAGTAATATATTACATATAGCGCTACCATAGTACATATTACAGTAATATATTACATATAGCGCTACCATAGTACATATTACAGTAAAATATTACATATAGCGCTACCGTAGTACATATCATTACTATACCAACATCAAATGAAGAAAGAGGAAGATAGAACGTGACACAGGACATGTAAAGCACATGTGATGGGTGTGCAGCATAACATAGAACCTTACCCGTCATGGAATCAGTGACTGCATGGAAGGCGGTTACAGCAGTGACAGTGTCACTAGTAATGCTGCCATCGTTACCTTCAACAGCTGAAAGAAAGTGACACAATGTATCAATATCCAAGTTAGAAATCAATTATTACATGTAAGAGTAACATATTACATATTGCGCTACCATGCCATAATACAGGAAACATTAACAAATTGCGCTTCCATAGTACATATCATAGTAATATATTACATATAGCACTATCATAGTACATATCACAGTAATATATTACATATAGCACTATCATAGTACATATTACAGTAATATATTACATATAGCGCTACCATAGTACATATTATAGTAATATATTACATATAGCTCTATTATAGTACATATTACAGTAATATATTACATATAGCGCTATCATAGTACATATTATAGTAATATATTACATATAGCATTACCATACGGTACATATTACAGTAATATATTACATATAGCGCTACCATAGTACATATTACAGTAATATATTATATACAGCACCACCATACGGTACATATTACAGTAATATATTATATACAGCACTACTATACAGTACATATTACAGTAATATATTACATACAGCGCTACCATAGTACATATTATAGTAATATATTACATACAGCGCTACCATAGTACATATTACAATATATTACATATAGCACTACCATACGGTACATATTACAGTAATATATTACATACAGCGCTACCATAGTACATATTACAATATATTACATATAGCACTACCATACGGTACATATTACAGTAATATATTACATACAGCGCTACCATAGTACATATTACAATATATTACATATAGCACTACCATACGGTACATATTACAGTAATATATTACATACAGCGCTACCATAGTACATATTACAATATATTACATATAGCACTACCATACGGTACATATTACAGTAATATATTACATACAGCGCTACCATAGTACATATTACAATATATTACATATAGCACTACCATACGGTACATATTACAGTAATATATTACATACAGCGCTACCATAGTACATATTACAATATATTACATATAGCACTACCATACGGTACATATTACAGTAATATATTACATACAGCGCTACCATAGTACATATTATAGTATTACCTCATAGTAAGATATACATTATTATAATACCATAATACATTAATATTACATATAAAAGTAACATATTACCTCACAGTGAGATATACCATAATACATTAATATTACTTATAACAGTAATATATTCACTCACAGTAAGATATACAGTGTTATAATACTATAATACATTAATATGACATATTCCAGTAATATATTACCTCACAGTTAGATACACAACATTATAATACATTATTACATATTCCAGGAACATATTACCTCACAGTAAGATATACATTATTATAATACCATAATACATTAATATTACATATTCCAGTAACGTATTACCTCACAGTAAGATATACAGTATTATAATACCAGAATACATTATATTACACATCCAGTAACATATTACCTCACAGTAAGATATACCATAATACATTAATGTAACATATTACCTCACAGTAAGATATACCATAATATATTAATATTACATATTCCAGTAACATATTGCCTCACAGTAAGATATACCATAATACATTAATATTACATATTCCAGTAACATATTACCTCACAGTAAGATATAACATAATACATTAATATTACATATTCCAGTAACATATTGCCTCACAGTAAGATGTACCATAATACATTAATGTAACATTACCTCACAGTAAGATATACCATAATACATTAATATTACATATTCCAGTAACATATTACCTCACAGTAAGATATACATTATTATAATACCATAATACATTAATATTACATATTCCACTAACGTATTACCTCACAGTAAGATATACCATAATACATTAATATTACATATTCCAGTAACATATTGCCTCACAGTAAGATATACCATAATACATTAATATTACATATTCCAGTAACATATTACCTCACAGTAAGATATACCATAATACATTATTACATATTCCAGTAACATATTACCTCACAGTAAGGTATACAGTATTATAATACCATAATACAGTAATACTACATATTCCAGTAACGTATTACCTCACAGTAAGATATACCATAATACATTAATATTACATATTCCAGTAACATATTGCCTCACAGTAAGATATACCATAATACAAAAAGAATAGGACTAATGGGTTGCAGATTATAAACAATCTGCCTCCCAAAAAGACCTTGTATCCTTATATGAAAAAAGCTACTCTGCAATTATAAATATAAAAGTGGAGCACAGAGAGAAAAAAACGAAAAACTCTTTATTAATCCCTCTTGGGGGAGAAACACACAGATGCTAAACAAACAAGTAATAAAAATAGGATCTAATTAGATAGAATCGACTAGCCCAAAAATAATAGTAATAGTAATATGGTCAGAAGAAATGCTATAAGTATGTGTGTGGCAAAATTGCTGTGTTTCTTTCTAATATACCATAATACATTAATATTACATATTCCAGTAACATATTGCCTCACAGTAAGATATACCATAATACATTAATATTACATATTCCAGTAACATATTACCTCACAGTAAGATATACATTATTATAATACCATTATACATTACTATTACATATTCCAGTTACTAATTACCAGGGCCTCACATATTAGATCCTCTACAATAACACATAACACATCCCCTACACACTCCACTCCCTGTGAGCGAACTCATTGGTGGGTGGAACTTATGAGTGGGCCTTATGGGCATACTCACCGTCAGGCCCTGGGGCCCAGACCTTGAGCTGTGTAAGGCGCCCCCAAATAATTGAGCTGCTTCCAATTCTCCCAGAACATTGAATTTTGTGACCACAGTTGCAAACAGCCTCCAGAGATCCTGTTCTACTCCAGACCAGTGGAGCCAAACTGCAGCCCATCATCATCCTCATCTGCTTGTAGGTAGGCAATCTAGTATATTATTAGTGACACTAATCTATAATTTACCTCACATTAAAGGGACACTATAGCTTAATGAAGTGGTTCTGGTGTCTATAGCTGGTCCCTGCAGGCTTTTTAATGTAAACACACACTGTGTGCAGCACTGGCGTTAGTTCATATGGCAGATCATATGGGTGGGGCATTGTGATGTGACATGTGGGGCAGCAAATTTTTATTTTGTCTAGGGCGGCAAAAATCCTTGCACCGGCTCTGATCCTGGGCAGGTGCACCAGTCTACTTGACTGGTTTTGCCCCCCAGGCCTAAGGCTGCCAGCCCTCCCCTGGCCGCTGGGGAGGTCTTTTGGCGGCCGCTGGCGGACTTGTCCTGGCGGCCGCTGGCGGACTTGTCCTGGCGGCCGCTGAGGGAGCTGCGCGAGCTGCGCTGGCTCTGCTCCCCAGCACGCAGCTGAATGAGACCAGCGCCGGAATATGACGTCATATTCCGGCGCCAGTCTCATTCAGCAGCGCGGGAGGGCACTAACACAGGAAGCACCTCTAGTGACCGCCTGAGTGACTGTCACTAGCAGTGTCACTTTGAAGCAATGTAAACACTGCCTTTTGTCTGAAAAGTCAGTGTTTACGTTGAAAAGCCTGTAGGGACATGCTATGACACCAGTACCACCACATTAAGCTGTGTGTGTGCGTCTGCTAGTGAGTGAGCTTGTGTTTTTATGTCAATGAGCTGATGTATATCAGTAAGATTGTTTGTCTATGAGGCTGTGTATCAATGAGTTTGTGTGTGTCACTGAAATGTCAGTGAAATTGCCTGTGTCTGCATGTGCGTATGCTTACTGTATAATTAAACGTTTTACCCTGAAAGGACCAATATTTTATATTAGAAAAAGCAATATATATATATATATATATATATATATAATTACTCAATCATCTGTCCTGGCCAGACATAGCCTTACATATTACACGCGACAATATATGGCGCCGTGACTTATGGGGCTGGCACAAATTTTTTTTCCAGGGCTGCTTTGTATCCCCAGTCCGGCCCTGCTAATTACCTCACAGTAAGATATACAGTATTATAATACCATAATACATTAATATTACATATTCCAGTAACATATTGCCTCACAGTAAGATATACCATAATACATTAATATTACATTTTCCAGTAACATATTACCTCACAGTAAGATATACATTATTATAATACCATTATACATTACTATTACATATTCCAGTTACTAATTACCTCACAGTAAGATATACAGTATTATAATACCATAATACATTAATATTACATATTCCAGTAGCATATTACCTCTCAGTAAGATATACATTATTATAATACCATTATACGTTAATATTATATTCCAGTAACGTATTACCTCACAGTAAGATATACATTATTATAATACTGTGATAAAGTGAAGGCAGATAGTCCTATAACATTTAACCCCAGGGGGAGTATGTGTTGTATGTGTGGTGTCCAACACAAAGCTATGTTTAGTTATGGGCCCCTGGGGTGGAGCATTTGGAGAGCAGGGTGGGCCAATGCTCCACTCCTCAGTTTATACACAACTGGGAGAAATAAGGTCCAGGCCAGAGTTTTTTGGAACTGTCTCCAACCCACTGCTCAGCTGCAGATAATCAGCTGTAGCAGTGGGAATAAACCCCTCTCTGCTAGGCAGGTAAAGGGGGATTGCTGGCTTCCTCCCTGGAAGCAGGTAGGAGAGATGCTGTTCTCTCCAGTGAGAGAGTCAAGGAGACTGAGCACTGGGAGTGCAAAAGGAAAGCAGTCAAGGCTGGCTTGGAGCACTGGGAGTGTGGAAAAGAGAGAGAATTCTGTTTATTTCTAGAAGGAATTGAAGCCACATGCTAACCGAGTGTGGAGTGCAGAGATCTGACAAAGGCAATAGGTTGGTGAACCCAAATATTATTTTGTTCTAGTTTAACCCCTGAGAGAGAGGGAATCTGATGTTAGTTAGCACTCAGACGAGCTGGGCTTTTGTTTATAGGGATTTGTGTTATTGTTGTTGTTTTTTTTATTTGCTGCTGTAGCTGTGGTGGAGTTTAACAATAAAACTGCCTGGATTATATGCAAACCAAAGGACTGTGCCTGTTGTTTACCCTAGAGGACCGTGCTACCTGCAGACAAGGATCACAATACCATAATACATTAATATTACATATTCCAGTAACATATTACCTCACAGTAAGATATACCATTATACATTATTATTACATATTCCAGTAACATATTGCCTCACAGTAAGATATACCATAATACATTATTATTACATATTCCAGTAACATATTACCTCACAGTAAGATATACCATAATACATTAATATTATATTCCAGTAACGTATTACCTCACAGTAAGATATACATTATTATAATACCATAATACAGTAATACTACATATTCCAGTAACGTATTACCTCACAGTAAGATATACCATAATACAATAATATTACATATTCCAGTAACATATTACCTCACAGTAAGATATACAGTATTATAATACCATAATACATTAATACTACATATTCCAGTAACGTATTACCTCACAGTAAGATATACAGTATTATAATACCATTATACATTAATACTACATATTCCAGTAACGTATTACCTCACAGTAAGATATACAGTATTATAATACCATTATACATTAATATTACATATTCCAGTAACGTATTACCTCACAGTAAGATATACAGTATTATAATACCATTATACATTAATATTACATATTATATTAAAGTCTTCCTCATTGTAAGTAGTCACACTATTTTAGAACGGTTTGACTTCTTACTTGGGACCCACTTTGTGCTGGTAACATCTTGTCCGATGATACGGTGGGGGACAGCTTAGCTCAGAGCAATCAGCTGACACTGAATGCTGTGGTGGTTATGGTTCCTTTAACATGTTACATATGATGCTACCATGCTCTGCCCATGGCTCGATTTCCAGCCGGTTTCTCTCTAGTTGTCTTCATCAAGCAATCAATCATGATACAATTTTGATTTCAATTTATATATTTATCCTATCAACAGATCTTTCTCAGGATAACACAGACAGGATTATTCAGGGTTATTTACTAAAATGAGAATTCTTGGTGAATTTCCAAAAATTTCAAAACATGTAAAAATACTTACTTTGAAAAACTGATCTTAAATTCCTACTTTAGAAAATAGCCCTGCCAGTTTGTCGCAGCCGTCAAATCGAACCCTTATTCTCTACCTGTTGCATTTCATATGAAAGCCATTTTTTTTATATTTATGAGATATATTGACACCCTTAGGAAACATCAATGAATGGAGAAGAGAGAGCAGGTCTAAATGAGAAATTTTAATCCAAGGGATTTATCAAGGAAAAGGAAAGTTGTGCAGAATTGACTAAGGAATTGCAAACTTTGGACAAATAACGCCAGCATTGAAAAACAGCTGACCTTGAGAAGTTCTGCAATTTGACTATTTTTGCTGAAGGTTTGCAATTCTCTGCCAATTCTTTACGACTTCTTGTTGAGTGAATGAGCCACAAAGAGGCAAGAGAAGAGAAGCAAGGTCTCACCCAAGTTCAATGCACACAGTAGTATGAAGTATCCCTTGGTGGCTCCCATTGCGATGGAAGATGTCTGCTGTTCTTGCAGAGTGCCGTGTGGGTCCCTTGGTAAAAGGAACTCCCCTCCTCTCCCAGTCCAACCTGCAGGGCAGAGATAAGGCCTATCTGCCATTTAACTCTCCGTGTTTGCACGTTAGTGCACTGTGGATTGGTAAAAATGAACCCTTTTTACGTGCACTAGCAGCTCAAATGACAAAATAACATTTTAAGAGCAAATTAAACTTTATTCTTTAAACTAGGGATGGGCAAGTGAGCTGCAAAAAGCTGAAATGAAAATATAGCTGAATTTATGTAATGCTCCAGTGAAATTTAAAATTTAATGTTAATTTCTGACAATTCACACTATAGTTACTAACTCTGACAAGGTTATTCATTAACCTGCAGATAAAAAAAAAGATCCTGAAACATAGAAAATGAAAACAATGATAGGCAAGACGACAATAACGCACCTGAACGCAACAGATGCAATGATAGCGCAGCGAGATCCTGGCAGGGAACGTTTAAATAGCATTGTAACGAACGCTGGTATTGCAGATACCCCCTCCACTGTTTCCTCTCGAACGGCTAGAGGCTGAGTGATTATAGCTCGCAGTTCGGGTGTTGATTCGAACGTTTTCCAGACAAAGTACAGCATCCAAGTATATTCTCCCAGCAAATCAGATGGATACCCAAACATCAGCCTAGTCTAGACTAGATGACTAGGAACAGTTTATTCAGGATAACTGCCTGGTTTATATGGAGTTACAAATGTACAGGGTTAACGGTGACATATTCCAGGGGTATTCCCCACTGGACCTGAGAGGGGACGGTGACATACATTCTGCAGTTACATTGGCTCTCAGGTCCAGGACACTCCTATACTCCTACAATAATATAGTCCTTTCCCTGTGCCTGGGAGATAATTGAGTCAAGCACTATACTAAACTCAATTATCTCCCAACACAAAAAACACACATTTCCACAAAACTCAGAAAGTACCCCAAACTCCATGGAAACCCCACAAGTTATATCCCCTGATAGCTCTGATCTGGGGAACCAACATTTTCAAAAATCACCCAGATCAGTTCAGGGATCCGGGAGTTCCATGGAAGTCTTAATTTGTCTGACCGCACACGAGACACCTGCCCAGACAGAGTTTCATGAAATTAGGATGTGCGGTCGGTCTAATCCACAAACGGATCCCCCTGGCTCATAGGTAGCGTTTGTTCCCCTAGTTCGTTGGAACAAACTTACTGAATAGCGATCTCCTGGCTGGTCGGTGAAAAGAAGCAGGCGTTCGTGAAGTTGACCGGTGTTCAGGAAGTCAAGTGTCCGATTTTAGTTCCAGACACTCAACGACCAAGTCCCGCTGTCTCCTTTCGTGCGACCAAGATGGCCGCAGTTTTCTCCCGCACATGGCTTCGGCTATACGAACGGCAGCCACACAGAAAGAACCCTTAATTGGCGGTCTTCTTTGAAGATAATGAGCCAGGGGGTGGTCGGTGTTTGGTAGTTTAAAAAAAAAAAAAGACACAGCACCAAGACCACTTCAATAAGATGAAATAGCCTGGATGCCTATAGTGTCCCTTTAAGTCTTTTAAAGTGTGTAGGTTAGCAGTCTTTGAATCTCTTGTTGTTTTGGATAATAAACCACATCACCCACAGCCATCCTGCTTGATCTACACTGCATCTTAATTAAAGTGGTGCACACTTCTAGTTTTACCTATTAAACCTGTGAGCTTGCAATAAGTAGACACAGGGTCTGGTTACTAATAGTTCTGAACAGACCCTGAGGAGCCAGGCAAGGCCTAGGCAGGAACAGCAACATGTGAGTGTGTACAGAGGAATGTGGTAAAGTGGTTTTGGATGTTGGTGGAGTAGTAGGTGTGACAAACTCCCCTCTCCAAGTGAGTTTGCCATGAGCTCCTGGAGGAACCTGCTTGCCAGCCTCCTGCCCACAGACTATGGGTCCTGCAGGGAAACCTGTAAAAGACTACGGAACTTGACAGACTGACTGCTAGCACTGATTTCATTGAACTGTTTTGGGCATGGGGCCATGCATGTTGGTCAAAACTATGACTTCCAGGATATTCCTGAACCCCTGTACCGATCTCGGTGATTTTTGGATATGTTGTTCACCCAGATCGGGGCTATCAGGGGATGTAACATGTATGGGGTACTTTTAGGACTTATTAGAGGTGTGTGTTTTTTCTTTGCTTGGAGATAATTGGATTAGAATCAGTGCAGTTACTGATCCAATTATCTCCCAAGCAGAGGGGAGGGATTGTGTGTCATAGGTGGGAGTGCCTTACGTTGTAAATGTGTTATTATTGATTTGTAAGTTTGTGTCCCTGTCCTCAACAAGGTCCATGTGGGCGTACCCCTTGCTTGGGGACTTGCATAAAAGGCCAGTGTGCCTCCATTAAAATCTATTCCAGCTTACACTCCAAAACTGTGTGTCGTCCTGTTATTGGAGGGAAAGAAGATTTCTCCTGTGTCTGCTCTTCCAGCTAGCAGGGGATTCAACGGGGAAAGTCATTGTAAGGACTAGAGATAATTCCCCATTTGGCTCCAGGAAGGAGCGGTTCCAGGGCCCCAGTCAAGCCACGGCGACTGTGGACAGAAGTGCTGCGGTTTGTCCCCTGTTCCAGCTATGAAGCGGTCCTTGGCGGAGGTACCCAGCCGGGGTACAGGGAGCTCCGCTACAATAGGGTAGGATGGGTAGGCTAGTATAAATAGGTTGCCATCTTACAGTATAGCAGCCATCTTAATTATCAGTTGGGAACAGCTTCCCGCCCTCCCTTTAATTGTTTTATGTCTGTTTGTCTGTATGTTTTGTTTGTCGCAGCTTGTTTGCCCAGAAGGCGTGGTGGAAGCCCAGTGGGCATTGTGTGAGCCCAGCGGGCTATATGGGTGCCTAGTGGGTATGTGGGAGCCCAGTGGGCTTGTGGATGCCTAACCGGCGTGTGGAGTTATATGGCCCTTGTCAACCGGGGGTTGGACCAGCGGTCTGTGGGAAGTGGATGAGTAGGGCTGTCCCTCCCCTAACCTCAGGTACAGTGACGGATAACTGACATGCTCACTGGGCCAACTAACCGACTAGTGGTTAGCATTACGCAATGGAAGGCCCAAGAAAGGCCTTGTACTGATTGGAACGAGGGGGGACGGGACAGCTGCCCTAAGTTATGGTTGGCTGGCAAGGTGGTACTCATCTATTTACTGAGTAATTACGTATATAGTGTTTTATGTTATAATGTTGAAGTTTAAAGATTTATATATTTATATTTTAATAAAGCTGTGGCCTATTTTAATCCAAAGCAAAGTCTGGTGTGTTTCATTGGAGCAAGGTTGGGGTTTATCAAGGGTCAGGTTTATGCCCATACACAGTTATCCTCTACCTATGCACATGTAGTGACAAAAACCTCAACCATGCCACATGTTGTGCCGATATGTGCTTCCAGCTAGACTGGGCCCTCGGCTCACACTCTTTATCTTAGGACTTGGCATTTGAGGGAGTATTGCCTTATATTCTGTTCCATACCATGTTTAAGAAGTTTTGAATTAAAGGATCACTATAGTGTCAGGAACACAAACATGTATTCCTGACCCTATAGTGAAAACCCACCATTTAGGTTTCCCCCCCACCCCCCTTCTTAGAAGGGGTTAAAACTTACCTTTTTCCATTAAGCTGTAGTTGTTTTGGTATCCCTTTAAACTGACATCTTATGTTTGTTCTCCGTTTACCATAGCTCTCCCCAGGTGTAAGAGATGCTGAGGCGTGTTCCAGGCATGTTGTTTTGTAATTGTTTTAATGTGTGGAGTGTCTCTGGCTCTGTCAGTTTGCCTCTAAGGTTTTCCATAGCCTTTTCATGTCTCAGTATATCATAATGTGATTATTTTTTTTTAACAGCGGACGTTCTTAATATTCTTGGTTGCTTTTATACGTAACTAGAAACTAAAAACATTGTTTCACTTACCTATTAACTGTTACTGCATTGACAGACTATGTTTAACCTGTGTAACATCAGATCCATTGATTAAACTAAATGAAAAAAAGATTCAAAGTTGATATATTATCTCACATTAAACACTGTTATTTGAGAAAAGAAGTAGATACATGGTATGACCTTCCAGCTGATGGGGGAGAGGTAAGTACAGTAAGGGAATGTAAACATGGTTTAAGTACAAGGTTATTAAAATGAAAACACTATTCCAAGGTCCCAATAACACGGCAGTTTATGACCACGTGTGTGATAACTGTATGTCCCAGAGTGGAGACGGTGCAGGCCACGTATAGTCCTATTGTAGAAGCTGTGATGGCCATTAAAGGTCTTAATGTGGAGGCTCTGTTTGCCATGTAAAGTCTCTGTGACGGTTGAAAAGGCCACATGAAGTCTTAGTTTTAATGTAGGGGCTGCTAAGGATACATGATGTCTTACTGTTTGGAGGCTGTGTTGACCACATGACGTCTTACTGTTTGGAGGCTGTGTTGACCACATGACGTCTTACTGTTTGGAGGCTGTGTTGACCGCATGACGTCTTACTGTTTGGAGGCTGTGTCGACCACATGACGTCTTACTGTTTGGAGACTGTATTGACCACATGACGTCTTACTGTTTGGAGACTGTATTGACCACATGACGTCTTACTGTTTGGAGACTGTATTGACCACATGACGTCTTACTGTTTGGAGGCTGTGTTGACCACATGAAGCCCTACTGTTTGGAGGCTGTGTACTCTTTGGAGACTGTGTTGACCACATGACGTCTTACTGTTTGGAGGCTGTGTTGACCGCATGACGTCTTACTGTTTGGAGACTGTGTTGACCGCATGACGTCTTACTGTTTTGGAGGCTGTGTTGACCACATGACGTCTTACTGTTTTGGAGGCTGTGTTGACCACATGACGTCTTACTGTTTTGGAGGCTGTGTTGACCACATGACGTCTTACTGTTTTGGAGGCTGTGTTGACCACATGAAGCCCTACTGTTTGGAGGCCGTGTACTCTTTGGAGACTGTGTTGATCACATGAAGGTCTTACTGTGATATGCTGGCCATAGGAGGTCATAGGGAGTCCATTAGAGACCCATGAAAACTAATACAAACAGCAATAATAAATTTTTTCAGGTCAAAGTCCAGTAAATGCATGTCCCTTCATACTGTATTGGATGATTATACATTGTTCTCACTGAAACCAGTGCTGGGCACATTATACCCCAATATATGTAGAGGGCATAATTGTTCTTTGCCCTGTCAGGAGCCATCAGATTGCTGCTCCGTCACTTTCAAATTGTCCTCTTCCTTAAGTCTTCTTACCAGAAACTGTTTGTCTAGAATTTGCTAACAAGATAAAAAAAAAATATATATGATTATAATATAATATCGGACACACTACGGTCTATTACAAACCCCCCACAAATCTTACATAGGACAAATTATCCTTCAGTTTATCAATCATCTGTTCATACTGACGGACATTGGAGAAGTACGACGTGAGCGTAATGCTACAAGAAAAGGGAAGGAGAATGTGACATAATGGTGATAGCGGTAATTCTGTCATTACAAAATATTTTTACATCACATACTGTTAGATTTGCTCATTTACTAACATGCAGCTTCCAAGGTGGAGGAAGTCAGTACAACGTGTTGATACAGTAAGCAAAGCAAGCTATCTTATCTGTCGTTATAACATGTTTATCGTGTATCAGATCTGCTGAGTTATTGGAAAAATGATAATTCCGCTTTAAAAAAACCTTTAGGATTTACATGATTCTACTAAATTATTGTCTTACCTGAAGACAATGAGAAGAGTAAAAGGAAAATAGGTTGATGTGATGTAATTTACGATTGTATTGGTCCCTGGAGACAGCGATGACCACATACTGTGCTGGACGGACTCCCACTGTGTGCTGTGATTTGTAAACAGGCCGCAGGTTCGAGATGGACGGACACTGCTCAAAAAAGAAAACCAGGTTTGGATATATTTATGGAGATGTATACGTTCATCCTCATATCTTAACGATCAGACGCAGTTCAAAATACAAGATGCAAAAATAGAGGAAAGTCAGAATGTAACAACTATAATAGCTGATATCACAAGAATTAGCCATTACCAGCCATAACCATTAGATGCACCGACTGGCCCCACATACTCCGAGGAACTGACCAAGGCAGGGAGTGCAAGGGGGCACAGAGATAGGGACGGGAAGAGCTATGCAGTAATGCAGCATGCTGTAGTGGATATGGTGCTTATTGTGTTCTATATTGTGTTGTTAAAACGTTACTAAAAGCAACAATACCACTTTAGCTGAATGAAGTGGTTTTGGTGTATAGATCAGCCCCTGCAGTCTCACTGCTCAATTGTTTCTTTCCATGCTACATTTGCCACACCTTCCTGACTCGCACAGCCTAAATGAAAAATAAATATTTAATTTTCAATCAAAACTAGCAGCACAGTGTATTTACTTTAGAAGTCTTTATCTCCTGCTCTGTCAATTGAATCACACACACACAGGAAGCTACTGCAGGTTCTAGTATGCTATTAACAGAGCAGGTGACAAGAAATACTAAATTAAACAGACAATAAAGGAAGTGTAAGCTTTAGATCTCTCTTTACAGGAAGTGTTTAGGAAGGCTGTGTAAGTCACATGCAGGGAGGTGTGCCTAGCGCTGCATAAACAAAGTGATTTAACTCCTAAATGGCAGAGAATTAAGCAATGAGACAGCATGGGCCTGATCTATACACCAAAACTGCTCCATTAATGAACCCTGGAAAATCAGAATGTGAGAGATGAGACAAGGAACGCCCTGTTTTTTAATTTTTTTACATTGTCTGAAAGTTTCTGTAATAAACAAACATTGACTCACATTTTACAAAACTCTTTCTCCTTCCAGGGAGGATTTACACCCCCTCACATAAAAACGCACTGCATCCACTCACACAGTTCTATTCACACTTACCGCATCCACTCACACGGTTTTATACCCACTCACTGCGTCCACTCACACGGTTCTATTACCACTCACTGTATCCACTCACACGGGTCTATTCTCACTTACCGCATCTACTCACACTGTTTTATACCCACTCACTGCATCCACTCACACGGTTCTATTCCCACTCACTGCATCCACTCACATGGGTCTATTCTCACTCACTGCATCCGCTCACACGGGTCTATTCTCACTCACTGCATCCACTCACACGGTTCTATTCCCACTCACTGCATCCACTCACACGGGTCTATTCTCACTCACTGCATCCACTCACACGGTTCTATTCCCACTCACTGCATCCACTCACACGGTTCTATTCCCGCTCACTCCCTACACACACCATCCACTGACATTGCTGTGTTCCTGCCTACTCACCACACACACACATCAGTTCTTCACGTGACTCTACTCAGCTAGTGCGTTCTCCCAGGCCGTCCACACTCACTCACCTGGTCACCATATAAATCAAGGGACAATAAGTTGTTATCAGTCCGAGCAGCAGGACGAAGTAAAAGAGGATCCTGGAGGAGGACACACGGAATAACTTCTGGGACGCAGCGCAGAGCCGGTAAAGAGAGAACTGCGGAAACACAGAATATTTAGACTGTGCGTCAGGAGAGACATCCCAGGTCTACATCACACTCTCTGGATTGAGACCTTTCCTTATACTGTGAAATGTCAGTGAACGTCTTAATTAAATCAGAAAAAATACATTGTGTTGTGTGCATGAGTAGGGACTAGGCCTAGGGTGGCACAATAGTAAATAAATATTACATCTGACGACTATTGCTGTTCACCCTCGGCCTGTGCCCTGACACCCAGCACCTAAAACAGGCTCTTGGCACAAATTATCCACTCAGTGCCCAGATCTGGGTTTCAGTACTTCACTTACTGCAACGTTATTGCAGCCCGTGGAGGTTTCTAGCAGTAACCCGGCCGCTGGTTCCTTCCCTGCTGGGTTCCTCGGTTCTTCTGTGATTCTAATATAGTTTTTCTAGTGTTCTGCCTATACTTTGTATTACTGCAGTCCTACTACTCTGCACTCTGACCCCTGGCCTGACTGGACTCCGTCATTGGGTCATCCCTGTGAACCATGCCCATACTGAGGTCTCTCTGCACTCTAAGCCCTGGCCTGACCTGACTCTGTTATTGGGTCGCCCCTGGGAACCGTGCTTAGACTGAGGTCTCTCTGCACTCTAAACCTTGGCCTGACTGTACTCTGTTATTAGGTCGCCCAGTGAACCGTGCTTGGACTGAGGTGTCTTTACACTCTAAGCCCTGGCCCGACTGGATTTTATTATTGGGTCGACCCCCGGGAACCGTGCTTGGACTGAGGTCTCTCTGCACTCTAAACCTTGGCCTGACTGGACTCTGTTATTAGGTCGCACTGTGAACCATGCTTGGACTGAGGTGTCTTTACACTCTAAGCCCTGGCCCGACTGGATTCTATTATTGGGTCGACCCCCGGGAACCGTGCTTGGACTGAGGTCTCTCTGCACTCTAAATCTTGGCCTGACTGGACTCTGTTATTAGGTCGCCCCGTAAACCGTGCTTGGAGTGAGTTGTCTTTGCACTCTAAGCCCTGGCCCAACTGGATTCTATGATTGGGTCGACCCCTTGGGAACCGTGCTTGGACTGAAGTCTTTCTGTACTCTAAGCCCTGGCCTGACCGGACTCTGTCATTGGGTCATCCCTGTGAACCATGCCCAGACTGAGGTCTCTCTGCACTCTAAGCCTTGGCCTGACTGGACTCTGTTATTAGGTCGCCCCGTGAACTGTGCTTGGACTGAGGTGTCTTTGCACTCTAAGCCCTGGCCCGACTGGATTATATTATTGGGTCGACTCCCGGGAACCGTGCTTGGACTGAGGTCTTTCTGCACTCTAAGCCCTGGCCTGACCGGACTCTGTCATTGGGTCATCCCTGTGAACCATGATTTTAACTTTTATTTTTGCTTGTTGCTAGGGTAGGTGTCATTGCAAGACATCTACCCTCTGTGTCGACAGGTACACACAAATCCTCAGTCACCTTTTTAACGTAGAAAGTGATGATGAGAAAGATGATGTTCAGCAGTGGAAGAAGGGGGGCATACAACAGACCACCCCACACCAATGTTTGTCCATACACGGTATCCAGGACATTCTGGGGCAGATGGAATTTCTCCTTGCCAAGCCAAACAATCACACTCAGTTTGACCCGTGATACCAGGAAACTGGGGGAGACAAGAGTTGCCATGGCTTTAAAAAAGACCAAGAAAGTGTAAAGGGTCAGAGCGGCACAGAAACCCACGCTTTACATAATAAGAAGACACTTCCACTCAAGAACTACTCCATGCACCAGAACCACTACAGAGTGCTGGCACCCCCTGCACTGTAAGTTAACTGTTAACTGGCTGCTGCTGCTCTGCATCGAATGCTTTCTGACTGACGCTCTCACCCAATGTAGGACTTATCTGAGGAGATATAACGGGCCCTTTTGCTTCTTCATACTGGCAGCGAGCGGTGCCCGATGGAACCCGGGTTAAAAAACAAACTGTTAGCAAACGGTTTGACTACTTATACTGGTATAGTTGCCAGGACACCCTGCCACTGTGACAACTGTAGAGTGCTGCAGTGGTTATGGTGCTTGGAGTGTTTTTTTTTTTTAAACTGTCAATTAATGGGAAATTAGTAAAAACCGATATGAGAGGATGGGTCAGAAGCATTTACCGTGACGATGGCCAAATAGGTCAACAGGACAAAGAGAAATATTATTTTGATAAGTAGTCATTATTTGGAATGGACAGTCTGGGCCATATACTTTTATCCTGTAGTGTATGGTGGACATTAATGGGAATGGTCCGTGCTTCACATCGTTAGACAGGTGATCAGTCTGTCCTACCTGCGTGGAACTTGGAAAACCAAGAAATCCATTATGAAGTACAGGAAGTGGAAGAGGCTCAGTTTGTAAAACTCCTGTCCCACCGATGTCTCCCAGCACTGAGGGAAAAACAAACGATTCATCGCAGTCACGTGTCCACCTCAAACTGGATATAAACCCTGGCAAATGATCCAATCCTCCACCTTCTATCTCCAATATATAATCACGGAGTTATCACTGCTTGACATTTATTTTTCTCTTCCATTCATGTTATACGTTCCTTTAAGCAAAAGCTTCAGCCCTTGTTTCTGTCAAACTTAGTTTATTTTTGACAATTATTTGTATGAATTATTTACTCATTGCTCTGCGCTGCACAAGATGTTGGAACTTAATAATAATAATAATAATATCTCTTTAAATACAGTCGAGACTCGTTTACCTAGCCTTATTATATAGCAGTAGAACGCAGCCTAAGGCTGTCCTAGTCACCTTAATGGGATCAATGCCCTCAGTCCAGAAAGTATTCAGACAGGATGGACAAACTGCTAAAAACCAGGACTGTATGTTTTTCAAGAAACCTCCACAGATAGTGCAGTGCAAACAGTCTGGGAAGCAGGTGAGGGGTGGAGGGTGTAAGAGACACGGTGGGAGATACCCATGGAGAGTTAGACACAGAGAGGGTAAAAAAGATGTGCGAAAAGGGGAGATATAACCCACTAAAGGGCTAAGAGATACAATAAGAGAGAGAGGACAGAGACCGATGAGGACGTAGGAAAAAGAGGTAAAAGCATAAATACAAATGAGAAAAGGGGGGAGACAATATGTAAAAAGAGAGAAGAGATGAAAAGGGAGTAAGATACTCAGAAGGGGCAAAAGGGGGTTAATAGACACACAGGCCTAGGCAGGTAAAGACATGTTTTTGGGGTGCCCCTGCACAAACACACAGAGAAACAGACAATGTCACCTCAAAATCTGTGTTGTAGCCGCATGTTCCACAGGAGGGCTCTGCGCTCCCGAAACACAGAATCTTCTGCCCCAGAGAAAAAAACAAAATCCCCAAGGTCCCCAGCTTCAGGAAGACATACCTAGGGCCGAAACAGACATATGATATCCGTCGTGGGAAGATAATGGGATAATTTGGAACACAATATATCATGGGGAGATAATGGGATAATTCGGAACACAATATGTCATGGGGAGATAGTGGGATAATTCGGAACACAATATGTCATGGGGAGATAGTGGGATAATTCGGAACACAATACGTCATGGGGAGATAGTGGGATAATTCGGAACACAATCCGTCATGGGGAGATAGTGGGATAATTTGGAACACAATCCGTTATGGGGAGATAATGGGATAATTCGGAACACAATATGTCATGGGGAGATAGTGGGATAATTCGGAACACAATCCGTTATGGGGAGATAGTGGGATAATTTGGAACACAATATGTCATGGGGAGATAGTGGGATAATTCAGAACACAATCCGTCATGGGGAGATAGTGGTATAATTTGGAACACAATACGTCATGGGGAGATGGTGGGATAATTGGGAACACAATACGTCATGGGGAGATGGAGGGATAATTGGGAACACAATCCGTCATGGGGAGATAGTTAAATAATAGACAGGACAAGATGGCAGCTCTTACCTAATCAGGGTCAAGGTAATCTCTGCGCTGGGTGAGTGACCCTCGAATCTTACCAATAACGTGAAGATGCGTGGGAGGATAAGATGTACCAAAGAGATCACGAAAGGGACGAGGTAGTGTCTCAGTAAGCCCAGAATAGGAGGCACTTCTATCTGAGGGATAGGAGCGAGGTCAGAGGTCAGGTAGTTGCTGATGGATAAGGATAAGATTTTAGGCATTGGTTCCACTTACCTTGTGATAGTCCTGGGATGATACCCCAGTTGCAAGATGTACAGAATAGAACGCACCGCCCAGCAATGCCATGATTACACAGTTAATCAGCACGCGTGTGGTAATAACACATGCCCTTCTACCAACAGCCTGTCTTTCGAAGTCCAACAGCCAGAGCTCCTCCGCCAGATGAGACTATGGCAAAAAGACACATGAACATGCCAAGTGGCACAGACACAGTAACCAATAGTCGGAGACTTTAAAGGGACACAGAGTGATAAACATTATTTCATTAACTTATCGAATGTTCTTTTCTTTACACATCATTCTGCATAGTTTAACTTTTCTTCTAAGAGAATACATTTTTTTAATGACCATTTTCTTTAATGGAAATACCTGGTGTGTATGGGGTTTAAATTCCTGCACTCTATATTACAATGAAAACACGTATGTAAAGAAATTTTTAAAAACATTTTAAGGCAGGGCATTGAACAAGTGGATTAAAATATTTACATTGGGAGTTTCTGGATGTATAAATTATATATTTAATTGGACATATACATTGTTTATTACTCCTCAGAATTAAAGCTCACCTTGATCTCATAGCTCAGACTCTGCTGTTTTAGGGAAGACATCCTCAGTCCTTGTGCACAGAAGTCCCAACTCGAAAAAACTTTGGTGCTGATTGGTGTTTTGTAATCTCTGCTCCTCACCCTCCGAGTGGTAATGCCTTGTACAGTGCTGGAGAAACACAAAACTCTGTTAGGAGGGACAAATGATGAAAAAAAGAAAAATAAATATGGTCCAGTTCACACAGAATCCCATTAAATCAATGTATACCAGCAGGCACGCAGGTTCCGTAATGTCTGGATTAACATGGTCAAGAAATCAACAACATGTCGATAATAAATTGATTATGGGGAATGATTTGAAACATGATCGTCTGTTGTATCAAACTGAGGGGTTCATTATTTGCGACGGTCAATGATTGAAGGGAGATTGGATTAAAAATGAGAAAATAGGGACCAGTATAGGAATGTATTTATATACCGATTTCTTACCACCGCAAAAGGTATAATCCACAGAGTAGCAAATAGACGAGGGGGATCAGCAGATACGCCAGGCGGATATCGAACAAAGACAAATCAGTGGTTTCTTCAGAATAATAGCCGTAAAAAAATAAGGAGTTCCTCAGAAAACCCTGGAATGAAGAAATGTCTATTTAAAAGAATGTTATTAATAGTATTATCAGTTATACCAACACACTCTGTACAATATATAATAATAAATATTAAGGGGAGTAACGCCATAAACATGTGACCACTCTACGCAGTATTGTGATGATGTAACATTTCATAACTCAAATCAAGGCATGGGTTTGGCATAACACATGGGCCGTAAGTGCTCTTGGCTTGCTGAACCCACCTTCCTTCCAGAAGCAAACAGACATACTGTTCGAGAACTTGCATAGTGACATTCCTGCTCCATCTCTAGCAGTACTCAGGCTCTGCTCACTTTCAGCCTTTTGTTGGCCAATATCGCCAGTGGGCACCAACTATCAGTCTTCCTTACCACGCTTACCTCCCGCCGAAGCTCCGAGTGCCACGAGCCCCTCCAGCATTCCGTCCAAAGCGTGCAGTGTGTGTATATGTGCGACCGAACAAACTGCCGAATTCGGAGCACATAAATGACGTCAGAGGTCAGATTAGGAAGTTCAAGTACCTTCGACGAATAGTGGTCAATTCCAGATGGAAAAGGACCAATCAGGTGTAAGTAATGCCTATATATACTAACTGTTCCTCTTGTGTTTCTTGGTATTTGTTCTGACTCTTGTCTACATTTATCCGGTCCTCTGTTATCCATTGACCTTGTTTAATCATATATTCTGATCTCTGTGCTCCCTTGATCCGGCTTGCTATCCTGACTCTGTTTGTTCTTTTAACCCGACCATTCTAAGGACCAGTATAACGGACTTATTCCTTTAGGGATTCTGTCAGTGTGTTCAGCTTCCAGGATTCCTGACACCAACACACTCTATACAATGCCCATTCTGTTCTCTAAGACTGCCCACGTAGTCCACGTTCCCTTTAATACTCTAAATATCAGTGGAACGTGGACGAGGAGGACTCAGGACCACAGGAATGGCTTATTATTAGTGTAAACACAAGAAACCATTTGTCATCATAGCTTGGAATCCGTGGAACCATTACCACAGAAGACGTGATCTGTATCATCATAAAAATAATAACTTAGAAATTGAACCTTTAGTGTTTTAAAAAGTTACAGCAACCCCACACCACGTTTCAGCCTCTGAAAGGCCTCATCAGTGAATTCACAGTGAGCAAGGGGTCTGCACCTGGAACGTCAATACGTAAACTGAGCGAAAACCTTCTCTCATCATTTATATTAACAGAAAGCCATATAGCATTACACGGTGCAATAACGAGCAGTGTGAGCTTTCAACATCTACACAGAGTGTAAGGAGTGTATACCAACAACCCTACGTCACAATTAATAAGTATCAGATACTCACTTCTCCAGTAAAAAGATCTATGAAGACACCTTTAGTGCTATTTTGATGCCGAAAGTTAATACACTGAGCATCTGAAAGTAAATCATGGGGGTAAAAACATAATTAATTGATTAACATCTGTTAAAGAGTGAGATGCTCTTATAAACTTTCTCTAAATTTCTTAAAACATAGATCACCAGCTAAGTTAAATTGTTCATTGTAATTTGTATCCTACACGGCTATTTACTAACATGTAAATTGTCAGGAATTCAAAACGATCTAGGCCAAAACAACAGAAAAAAATAGCTTATTAATGTATTTATTTTACTTTTTCAATTCAGCAGTTTTGGCTAAAATGTGTAATTCATTATATCTTATTTATAATGAATCATACATGTGCTTTATCGATATATGATGTAGTCATTTGTTTTATAGGCATTGCTATTTAACCCCCATAGCCTGAATTATAACCACACTCTGTACAGATAGGGGTTTGGAGAGTGACCGGTCAGCTTTGAGACTTTCTTTAAATGTCTAAGTAGATAGACTATAGATAGACTATAAACTGGCTGTTTAACCTTTTTGAAAGCCATACCACATGTTCTCCAGATGATCGATGGATTACACCTATTGGTAGCCATTATTGATCCCAAAGAGAGAATTGCTATTTCATCTTTATAAGTAGTATGTTGCCAAAATCTAAATTACTTTAGAAAGTATACATATAGGAAAGTTAGCTCTTACCTGATGGTGTCTGACCAGCTCCTTCTTTGGTGAAGACGATGGTTGGGACAACAAGTAATCCGAAGGTGAAAACAAGTGAAACAAGATTCAGGAGGATCAGGAAGCGAAGGAAGGAGAAATAAGAGGAGATACCAGAACCGAACCTCGCTGTGGGGTACAGAAACAAGGTGAAACCTCACACCCAACAACCCTAAATCCCTCACCCTAATATATAACACGTCAGTCTTATAATTTGCATAAAGTTTATCCATCAGGGCCAGCCGCTCCTGGTCACCTTCTACTGAACCTGATACTGTATTACTGTACTGCAATAGCTCCTTGCTATTAGGCACTGGTACCCACTGGGACCCATAGACAAAAATACTACAGCAAATAAAATATATTGTGAAAATGCAGCGGAATGCAGCCACCAAACCAGTGTTTAATCACCTAAAAACACAAACACTGCTAAAACGAAAACACTAAACGTGAAGCTCAAACAATGGGATAATAGTGCGGTGCTCTGTCTGGGTTCTATATCCCATAAGTTTTCTTTTTTTACTTTTATTTTTTTCCAATTGACAATTTTTATTTTGTCTTTGAGCAAAAAGAAACATGGGGATACAGAACGAGGAAAGAGGGGGGGGGGGAATTATACATTGCATAATGGCTACACAGACAATAGCTATGTGTAGTTATCTACATATCAGTGTACAACATAGTTAGACATCTACATACAAACATGCTTCCCTGAGTTGTGTGTTTTCTGGAGCTTCATTGCTTAGTTACCGTAAACCCCTTTTTTTTTTTATATATATATTTGGTGTGGTAGTATTTGTTGGCGCTCTGCGTGGCGCCTCTCGATTTTGTTTCAGGAGTCGGTAGACTCACTAGGGTGGACGTGGTTAGGGGGGGTGGTGTCTTAGCTCGTGATTTGTTGAACCCACAGGTCGTGTGCTTCCTGTACCTCTTTTCGTGTTCCAAATTGTGCGTGTGCCATTTTTTCGTATTCCCAATTTTGGTTTACCTGTTTTATAAGGTCCTCTATGGGTGGAGTGAGAGCTTTTTTCCAATGTCGGGATATCACTAGGTTGGCTGATATTAATGTGTGATATAATATCAGTTTGATATGTTTCGGTAATTTTTCTGGCAAGATGAACAAGAGACACATCTGAGGTGTGTCTACTCTTGGGGCTGGCGATATCTTCTGTAGTATGTTCGCTACCTCTGCCCAAAATGGTCTGAGCATGGTGCATGTCCACCAAGTGTGTATCATCGTGCCCACGTCCTTCCCGCACCTCCAGCACATATTGCTGGTCGAGGGCCATATTCTGTGCAATTTATCCGGTACTAAGTACCAGCGGTATAAAATTTTTCGCTGCAATTCTAGATGTGTGGCACATGCTGTAAGCCCCCTATGAGCCGTGTATGCCCTCTCCCAGTCCCTGTCTGTTATTGTAACATTGATATCTCGTTGCCAGGATGATTTGACCTCACCTAATGTGTGTGATTGTTGCGTTATTAAGCTCTGGTATCCCCAGGACATTATTTTCTTGAGTGGTGTTGTTCCCGTGCTTTGTTTTTCGAATTCCGTCATATGTGTCGGTGCTGTGGGATCTGTTCGTCTCCCTAGCTTATCTAGTACGTAAGATTTGAGCTGAAGGTAGGAGAATAATGCTTTGGAGGGGAGGTTGTATTTTTCCTGTATGTCGGGGAACGGTATCAGTCGCCCCCTGTCTATCACTTGGTACATGTGACGTATCCCGCCTTTCACCCATATTTCCCAAGGGAATGTAGGAATCTCCAGTCCTATGGAGCGCAATGGCATAGCTAACGGTATTATCGGTTGCGTCACTAAGTCTGGTTTCATTGTGTGCCACATTCGCAGTAAGGTTTGGGTAGGTGGTAGGAGATCGTTTATTTCCTGGTTGTTTTTCGTCTGTTTCCACATGAGTGACCTAAGATCACCTTGTGGTGCTTTGCTGGCTTCGATCGTCACCCACTGCGGGGCGCCGGTAGGCCTGTTAATCTGTGCAATGTTGTGTAGGTATGCTGCTCTGTAGTACGTCGCCAGGTTAGGAAGGCCTAATCCCCCTTTTTTGACAGATCGATATAACGTCCCTGCTGCTACTCTTGCCTTTTTCCCTTCCCAAATGAATGAGTTAATGATATGTTGCACGTTTTTTAGGAACTGTTTTGGTATTGGTATTTGGAGCGTCCGGAAAAGATACTGTATCTTAGGGGTAAGTGTCATTTTGACTGCTGCTATGCGTCCTATCCACGACAGGTATTTACCCTTCCATGAGTGAAGGGTGTCTGTAAATTCCTTCAGTAAACGGGTGTAGTTGTGTCGGAACAGGTGGGCTGGGTTTTTGGTTATTTTGATACCCAGGAATGTCAGGTGATCGTGTCTCCAGTCTAGAGGGAATGCTCGTTCCAGTCTGATTGCTAACTCGCCTCCTAGTTGTATTCCTAGGGCCTGAGTTTTCGTGACGTTAAGCTTATAGTATGATACTGCCCCATATTCTTGGATTCTCGTCATCAGGTTTGGTAGGGATATTAATGGGCGTGTTAGTGTTACTAGGACATCGTCCGCGAACAAATTGAGCTTAAATTCGTTAGTCCCCATGAGTACTCCTCGTATGTTCGTGTCAGCTCTAATAACTGCCGCCAAGGGTTCCAGCGCTAAAATATAGAGTAATGGTGACAGGGGGCACCCCTGTCGCGATCCATTAGTAATGCGTATTTGTTTGGATACAAACCCAGAATTTAAGACCCTGGCTGTGGGGTGGGAGTAGAGCGCTCTGACGGCGTTTATAAAGGTTGGGGGGAATTTATATTTACCAAGTACCGCCTGCAGAAAAGGCCAGTTGAGCCTGTCAAAAGCCTTTTCCGCATCTAGTGACAGAAGTATCCCCCCCTCACCTTTGTCAGTCAGGCTGTATAGTAGGTCAATTACCTTCCTGGTGTTGTCTGAGCCCTGTCTGCCTTTTGTGAATCCCACCTGATCATCATGAATTAATGTTGGGATTATGTCCGCTATTCTGTTGGCTTGTATTTTTGCATATAGTTTAATGTCCGTGTTGAGTAACGAGATCGGTCTGAAATTTTGACTACATGTCGGTGGCTTTCCTGGTTTAGGCAGTGTTACTATGTGTGCGCCCAGCATCTCCGCCGGAGCGTCCGCTTTGCGAGTGAGTGCATTGAATAAGTTTGCTAAGTGCGGGGCTAGAGTATGTGCGAATTTTTTGTAGTAGTTGTTGGAGAACCCGTCTGGGCCTGGGGCTTTCCCGCTTGGGAGATGGGATATGGCCTGAAGTACTTCTGTTACTGTGATATCTTCCTGTACTGTAGCTATTTGCTCCACTGTCAGTGATGGTAGAGATATCCCCGCTAGGTATGTCTCTATACCGCCCGTAGTTGGCTGGCTCGTGTCAACCGCATTCTCCAGGTTGTATAGAGATGTGTAGTAATCCGCAAATACGTCCCCAATGTCTTTGGGTGTCACCTTTTTTTCCCCTGTTTGGTTGTGAATGAATGGGATCTTGGCATTCACATTTCTGTGTGACAGTCTCCTGGCTAATAGTCTGCTTGCTCTATTGCCCTGTACGTACTGTGTCGTCTTAAGTTTTCTAAGGTGGTACCCTGTTTTTGCTAGATCGTGCTCTTTAATTTCCCCTAGTTTGTCCTGAATTTGCCGTTTGAGCTCAGGAGTTGGGCTCAACTGGTTTTGTTTGTTGAGGGTATATAGTGACTTTAGCCAGTGCCTCATTTTGGTTTGGGACTCCCGTTTCAGTGCGCTCGCCCTACCTATGAGGGATCCCCTGATGACCGGTTTGTGTGCCTGCCATAGCGTCTCTGGCGTGATTTCCGACGTTTGGTTAGTAGTAAAGTACCTGTGTAATTCGTCAGTGAGGGTCTCACAAAATTGGGTGTCGTTTAGGAGAGTCTCATTCAGTCTCCACGGGCTTCTGTGTTTATAGTCATATGCATCTCGCAATTCGAGGGTAACTGGGGCGTGGTCGGACCACGTAATGTTCCCTATCGAGCATGCTATTAATTGATTAAGGAACGTTCCCTTTACGTAAAACCCATCTATCCGAGAGTAGGTATTGTGGACTTGGGAGAAAAATGTATAATCCCTCTCGTCCGGGTGCAATACCCTCCACGCGTCATATAGGTCATGTTCGCTAAACAAGCGAACCAGGGGCTTACATTCTCGTGTGAGGGTTGCGTGTCTGGGTGTGTTTGGTCCTACCGTTGAGTCTCTTTTGGGGTCAAGTATGTGGTTCAGGTCCCCGCATATGAACGTGATGCCCCTCTGGACCCGCGCAAGTCGCGTTATAATTTTGTGCAAAAAGTTTCTCTGGTTTGCGTTTGGTGCGTAAATGTTCACTATAGTGTACTCTAAATTGTTAATTTCACACGCCAGTATTATAAACCTCCCCTGTGTGTCCGTGTCTTCGTACAAGGGCTTAAAGGAGACCTCTTTGCTAATCATTATAGCAACCCCTTTAGTTTTTGATGTGGCAGTGCTGTGGAATTGTACCGGATATTGTGCTTTTGCTAGTATGGACGCCTGTTTAAAGTGCGTTTCTTGTAAACACACTATATCTGGGCGTGACCTGCCCAGGTCTCTGGTAAGACAATACCTCTTTACTGGGGTATTCAACCCCTTAACATTGTGGTTGTATATTTTCATGATTTAATGTATGTGTTATACAAGTATTGGTTCTGTTTGTCTGTGTACTAATCCCCCTGATGAGGTACCTGCCTTCCCAGGGGTTCCTGTGTATTTTGTCTCCATAGTTCACTCTGTGGGGCTCTGCAATGCTTGGGGTCAGGGTCAAGGTGGTAGAGGGTAGGTATGAGGAATTGGCAGTATAAACAACATATATAACAGTCACATAGAATAAAACATAAGTGTATACATTTACAAACGGTTCAGTATACATTTCCCACTGAAGGGTATTGCACTATCACGATAGTGCAAGGTGGGAGCGTGGTTACTCTGTCGACTTCTAAGGTGTGGTGTAATTGGTTGCACTTAGGGTGCCCGAATCTTTCCCTCGGTATTCACCTTCGTGTTGCAATCATTGTATGTGTGAATCTACCGGCTGTTGCTGTGGCGTATAGGTTGCGTTACTTTATTTTATTTTTATTTATTTTTTTTTATTTTTTTTTTCGTGTGTGTGTGTGTGTGGGTTATGGGCTTTGTGTTATGTTCATGGTTCAAATGCACGTCAAGCCTTCCTGGCCTTTTTTTTTTTTTTTTTGCGTGTGTGTATGTATCTATATATACATTAATATCCTGTGTGCTTATGAGTGAATGTGTCATGTGTGTTTTGTAAATGTTTATGGTTAGGCGTGTAGTGCTGGGAATACTTGCACTTCTCCGACCGCCAGACTTCAGGCTTTGCCTCAGCGTCCTCAACGGAAGAAAAAAAGTCTCTGTGTTAGTTCATTTTTTAGTCTTTTTCCAGTCAGTTGGCATTCTCCGTGCTGCAGTCGCCTCTTTCTTCTCCGGGTTTGGCAGGACGTTCCAGCTGCGCAGCAGTTTGCGGCCTTCTTCTGGGGTGTTCACTGTGGTCACCAGTCCATTCCTTCTGATTAGGAGGCGGATAGGGAATCCCCATCTATACTGTATATTGTTGTAGCGGAGGGTTTCAGTCGTTTCCCTAAATTCTTTTCTTTTTTGCAGCGTAGCCGCAGAGAGGTCTGTGAACATTTTGATATGTTTGTATTTTTGTGGTGGGTCGCCGCCCGTTCTCGTTGCTTGAAGTAGTGCTTCTTTAGCATGGAAGTAGTGTAGGTGAGTTAGCACATCTCTGGGGGTGTCTTGTGGTAAGAACGCCGGTTTTTGCACTCTGTGATATCTATCCAGCAGTAAAATATCAGCTGTCAGATCTGGTGCTATCGCTTTAAAGTACCCCATTAGGTATTCATGTAGATCTTGCTGCTTTACCTCCTCAGAGATGCCTCTGATTCTAAGGTTCTGACGTCTCGATCGGTCCTCTAGGTCCATGACCTTCCTCTGCGTGGTGTCAAGTTGTTGTTGCAGCTCTTGTACTTGTTCTGCCATAGCATTATGCACAGTGGCTTGTTCTTCCACACGGTTCTCCACTTGTGCAGTCCTGTCCCCCAGCTCCTGCATCTCCCTTTTCACTTCTCCTAGTGTACCTTGCAGGGTTTCAAGAATCCTGCTGGACATGGTGTCTAGACACTTCTGTAGGAAGTCTTGGGTAACTGGCAGTTTTGTGTGCCTGGGGATGTTGGTAGTGGCAGTGTGTCATTACCTCCGTCGCCATCTTGTCCCTGGTCAGCTAGGCCCATCAATTTTGGCGTCGACGCTCGGGTCGCAAAAAAGCCGGCCGGATCGGTTTTCTCGGCCTGCTTCTTGGCCTTCTGTGCTGCCATGCCTGGGGGGGTTGTGTGTGGGTCGGATAATTGCCGGTACTGCTTAGAAATTAGCTTTTTCGGGCCGTCGGTGCGCGGAGCTCAGCACTGTGCGACCATCCGCATCGCCCGTCAGGCCACGCCCCCCTTTTTTTACTTTTAGAAGTACTATATCCCCAAAATGTCTATGTGATCTGTAATCTAAGTGACTAACTGTTTCAATGAAACCTAATCCCAAAATCAGATGTTTATTTTTGCAAAATGTCTGACAAATTAACAAAACTCTTCGGTAGTTTTCTGAATCTGTTGCTTTAGCGTAAATTATGGTAATTCATTACAACACCACAATTGGAGAATAAGCACCACAATATTTGCTAAAGGTAATTATAAAACACATTATAAAAAGCATCCTCGGTGTCCGCTTTTGGGAGAGCTTTATGTCGAGGTCCTATCAGAAGTCAACTGTCACAGGTTGCCCACAATCTCCATGGTCCTTGCTACTGGATGGGGGCTTGCGGTGATCACTCTGCCTTGGCAAGATGGCGCCTGCCATGCCATGTGGACAATACAACATTATATCTGGGTGTTGTGGGAAGGGCTTTAGGCGTGATGAGGAAGCAGAACATGGACATTCATGCAGCCAAGATGGAGCAGAGTCCCTAAATACACTCCATATCCCTGCAGTGCTCTGCTATGGGTAGGGGTTTTGGTCATGTGAATCACACATTCTTCTTAAACCCAGCATTCCCCCTAATACTGTTTAGAGGTCTCCTGACCCTGCTTCCTCTCTGCCTGCTCTGCCCTCCGGACCATCTGACCTCGTCACCTAGTCATTCCTTGGATACCTTTGGTTCAGTTCCTTTTCTATTGAAGGCTCATCAAAGGCCCTGTCTCTACCTACCGGTGTCCCCTTAGGGTCGTGATTAGAAGCAAGTGTTTTTTTGCTACAACAAAAATGCTACTGACCCCCTGGTAGGTCGTTAGCCACAGAAGCAGTGCTCTCTGCCACTCAGCTTGTCTTTCTGCTTTTGAATGCACACAGTGTTCGCTGCATCTGATATGGAAGAATTGGATTCAATGCTTCACTATCAAAAGAAGCTGATTCTTGCCTTTATGACTCTCACCGCGCATGCGCCAAAAATCTAACATTGCTTTTCTCTGAGAAGTATTTGATTTGACTACATGCTGAAAGAGGATGATTCAGCGTGATGACAGAGAACTCATGGAAATGATCACACACTCGATTCAACCTTTTAACCTATTCTTAATCGTTTTTCACCCAAAAATGGACTAAGTAAGAAATGTACAATATAAGAAAATAAGCAAAAATAGCAGAAGTTTAAAAAACCCAATTGGAATAACCCTTTAACTCTTTCTCTGACAGAAATTTTTTCAACAATGTTATTAGTTAACTGAAACAGTATTACATAAATATGACATCACAACATCTCATCCAATCAGTAGGCAGCATAGGTTATAACAGGCGGAGTCAACATTCCAGTATCCTCTTTCTTTGCAGTTCAGTTATTGGAGAACATGTGAATTATTATTGTCTCTGAGATATCAAGAATTCCAATCCGTGATGAAGTTGGCCAGACCAGGAAGATGTTCTGCGTGTACTGAAATGCTACGTTCCAAGCAAAACTTCCAGAATTGCTTTGGAAATATCCGATAAAGCCTTTGATCTCAGTCCACCTGACCGCTGCAGTGCCGTTATTGATTGAACACTGCAATTGGTTCAGTCTCAAGTAGAATAATAGAGGCAGAAATGTTTTGACGCCAAATATTAGTAAATAGGTCTCATGACTCCTGAAATATTATATCATCACTACAACACATCCAGCATTTTTAAAAATGTCGGACAGAAAACTTGGGCCTGGATTAGCCATGTTTACCCAATGTCTACCCAAGCTAAATTTACTTCTGTAATGATCCAGAAACACAAATCAAAATCTCAGGACAACTATTTTTTACAGATGTGTATCAGTGAGCCGGGATTATTATGTCCACAAAAAAAGATAATGTTGGCATGGCGGGTTCTAACCTATGTTCTCTACTGATTGGATGAGATGGAGAGCTGTCATGTTTAACTATTAACTAGGGGGTGCTTTTTCTTACCCCTGATGGAAATCAGTGTCCTCTCCCACAGTTTGCAGGCTCTCAGGATTTGCTGTAATTGCTCCAACGTTGGGTGGACATATGAGCACTGTCCACAATTCTGCCATGGTCCCAAAAACGTTTTATTTAAATTCTTAAATTGCATCTCCTCCCTAGAACACAGAGAGACCTTATTCTGAAGACGTCTGGCACGTGATAACCTTAATGTGTGCTAGCCTGGGGAATATTGAGATCAAATCTACCAAAATGAGATAATCATGGTTTATTGGAAAAAGTCAAATTACATTTTCACATTTAGATAGGCATAATATGAATCTCTGAAGATAAAAGTTAACCAGAAAATGACCAATATTGGGAACATATGAAGGACTTTACCTCAATCTGCGTTTCTCCTGTATGGTCAATGGATGGTCCCGGAGGTAGATGTGCTTCGTCCATCGTTGGGATGCTTTACTCATTCCGTTATCCCTTTGACCGTATACAACCAACAGATATTATTTTACTTAGAAACAGTTAAATAAATAGACCGAAACCTCATATCTAGACACCGTTTGTAGCTCAACATCCCTAGACAGGCCTGCAGCTTGGCTGACCTGCTAGTGCTCAATGCTGCTTTTTATCTCTTGCTTAGCTCCAACTCTTCAACTCCCCATGACTGGCGGTCATTCTCTGAGAGGGGGAGGACGGGGACATGATGTGTCATCATATCCTAACACCTCTCTTAATATTGCGCCCAGTTTCCTTGGGTGCTGAGACTGGCCAGGAGGGGAAACAGACTCACAATGCTACACAAGCAGACACACACCAACATGCACACACATACAGACAATCACATCTAGACACATACGGTCATGCCTGACATCATATTTCAATAACCTACTCCCCCTGACAGAGCTCTGTTTCCTACAAGTGTGGGAGTTGCGATTATGCCGCTCTTACACAGATATCATGAGCGCTCTGTCCTGCACCCAGGCTGTCTGCGGTAAAGAATAAATAGCATTGGTCCCGAAAGTCCAGATTTAGTTTCAATGCAAAATTTGTGGATGCACCCTCTCAAACAGCAAGATATACATCCATTCACTCACACACTCTAACACACCATTTAATTATTTTATTTTTTTATAAGGAGGTCCTCCCAGCCTGGGGAGCTGTAGTTGAATCTCTCTCTGGCAGTCATTTGGGAGCCGCAGACATCGCTGTGGTCAGATTTCTCCCTTGTGCGCCCATTACTAAGGCCAGGGAGTGATGGCACTATCCAGCTCTTGGCATCGTTCCAGAGAGTGCCCGGAGGCTATGTAGCCATAGCACAAATCACTGCCATCCTCTCAGGTAGCCAGTGCCTACTCGGCCTTATTTCACATATGGTGATGGGACCCCACGCTGCCTTAAACTCTGCTGGCCCTGAGTGCAGCTTATAAATGCTTCCGTCAATGCAGTGCAGCTTGGTACAAATAGATTAGGAACTGCTGCTGTAGAAGACCCTGATTGCTATTACATTACTGCGTTCTTAATTATCTTGGAGAATTCAGCAATGAACAGATAGATTGTAGATTAAAGGAAGCCGAGCCATAGAGCTCTCACCTTTAGTGGTTGATTCAGAAATTATACCTTAATGCATTAACTCGCTGATTTCCCGATAACCCAGAAAAATGGACGAATTCCGGTGGGTCATCAGCAAAAGGCTTTGTAAAAATGCCCCTTTTATATTACAGGTCGCAGCAGCTCACATGTATCCGTGTGCAGATATTCCATTTAATGGAAGATAACGTGTAATTTCTCATTCTGACACGGCACAATGTCTATTGACTTTTTTTATATAGATTCTGCGTTAAAAGCTTTTAGTGTGAGAGGTTTACTGTAAATTAGTACGGAATATATTATACGGTGTGGGGAAAGCTATTTACATGTGCCAGACTGGATTCCATTTCTTGCTCTATCCATTTATATGGCCAGCTTTGTATGTCCATTATAAGCTTCCCCCGTCCCCCAACTCACGTTTCTCGAAGGGATGTTTTTCAGCACCTCTGGCTCCTGTTTACATGAACAATAACAAGAGGAGAGTTTCGTTGGAAAGGAAGTCGAGATGCAAAGCTGTTGCATTACAGGAAACCACAAAAGGAGTGATCATCGCTGTTGCCCTCATATCCTGCTCACAAGACACATAGTACAGGTTAAAAACACTCAGAAATGGAGAAAATATAAATTTACAGCACTGACAGCCTAGCCGGACCCTCGAAATGACTTGTTTCCTAAATGGTGCTCTAGAAACGTATTCACTACCCGAATAGTGCCTTGGGACAAGACCCGCCACTAACGGTGGACTGGAAACGGACTTCCTGTGCAGTGTCAGCGCGTCTCACTGCGATCCCTGGTAAGAATGTATCGTTAGTCAGCGCTCTCCGCTACCTGCAACTGTTTCCTGGCAAACGCCACGAACTTCTGGAAATAAAGAGATACTGAAGCAGGCCTGGTTCCTTGTAGATGTGCCACTGGTCCCACCAGACGGACCGCAGAACCCCACCAGTGCAGGTACCGCAGGCTCCATATCCTAGCAAGTTCTCTCACTAAGGGCTAATGGGGGAACTGGCTTTTTTAACAACAACAAAGATTTGTGCATCACATCTAGAGAAATGCACACAAACGCAGAATTATCATCACATATTGTATAGTGCATGGGAGAACAATATTGGTTACTCCAGCTGTTGTACTACATTTCCCATAATTCTGTGCAGCATTGCTGTCAGAATGTAGTGGGAGTTTGCGAGGGAATGAAGATGTAAGGCTCCCTTATCTGAGCTATTTTGGTTTGAAATGTGTGATTTCTTTGGCAATAATGTTTAGATGATCATCCAGATTCCCAAATAATTCCCATTTTAGCTAACTAACCCCTATAGCAACTAACCTCCTTATTGTTATTACCACACAGTCGACGTCATGTTGTCAGACAGCGATTCGCAGTATTAGGGTGTGTCCCCAGTCCATTCCCCAGGACAGTGTACATTGCAACAACTGCCGCTCTGCATCAGCGCCACATCTCGCCACCATAACCACCACACAAAGAATATCATTGTCTCCACTCGAGGGGTTTGAGGAGGGAGGTCGTGTGCTGCAACATTCACCGTTTATTCACCAAAATGATTGCTGTCAGGAATTCAAACTAAATTTCAAATTTAAAGGAACAATATAGCGTGAGGAAAACATATGTGTACAAATAGTGCCCTGCTGGCCATTTAGGTCCGCGGCCCCCAACTGTACGGAGATAAAAAAGGTCCATTACTTACCTTATCTCTCTAGCAGCGCTGGGCTCCGTGGACAATCTCCGCCTCCTTGATCTCAGCCAATCCCATGCATTCCCACAGGACAGCATTGGGAGCTAGTGCACATGCGCAGCAAAACACTGCACTGCTTCAAACAGATGGTTTCTAATTTGGAGCATTCTAAAAATAATATTAAATATTCTGAGATCTGCTCATAGCACCAGAGCTAAAGGGAGACAGTCACTACATGTTGATTTTATTCACAGATTACGTGAGAATTGAGCAATAAATGGAAAACACTAAATCTATATTGATATATTTAATAAATATAGATTTTTTTTAACTGATTTTATTTCTTTTTTCTTCTCTTGTTTTTCCCTCTTTTACTTATTTTTTCTCACTTGAGTATTGTGGATATATATATATATATATATAAAGATAAAGGGACACTATAGTCACCATAACTACAGCTTAATGTACAGTATACAGCTTAATGTACGGTATATAGCTTAATGTATATTATACAGCTTAATGTACGGTATACAGCTTAATGTACGGTATACAGCTTAATGTATATTATACAGCTTAATGTACGGTATACAGCGTAATGTACGGTATACAGCTTAATGTACGGTATACAGCTTAATGTATATTATACAGCTTAATGTACGGCATACAGCTTAATGTACGGTATACAGCGTAATGTACGGTATACAGCTTAATGTACAATATGTACATCTTAATGTACGGTATACAGCTTAATGTATATTATACAGCTTAATGTACGGCATACAGCTTAATGTACGGTATACAGCCTAATGTACGGTATACAGCTTAATGTACAGGTATACAGCTTAATGTACTTAATGTACGGTATACAGCTTAATGTATATTATACAGCTTAATGTGCATACAGCTTAATTATACAGCTTAATGTACGGTATACAGCTTAATGTACGGTATACAGCTTAATGTACGGTATACAGCTTAATGTACAGTATACAGCTTAATGTACGGTATACAGCTTAATGTACAATATACAGCCTAATGTACGGTATACAGCCTAATGTATGGTATACAGCTTAATGTACATTATACAGCTTATTGAATTTGTTCTGGTGAGTAGAATCAGTCCCTTCAGGCTTTTAGCGGTAAACACTGTTTCAGAAAAAATGCAGTGTTTATATTAAAGCCTTGGGATACCTACAATGGCCACTCCTCAGATGACCACTAAAGGTGCTTCCCGGGGCAGTGCTGCACAGTGTGACTGACATTCAACCTCTCCACCCTCTGCATGCAGACACTGAACTTTCCTCATAGAGATGCATTGTATCAATGTATCTCTATGAGGAAATACTGATTGGTCAATGTGATGGAGCTCCTGTACTCCGACCGAGTACTTCCACTTAGTCCACTTCCTAGGACCCTGGAATGCTTCAGAGATCTTTCTCCTGACCAGGATCCACCCAGGACACATACAAAACTTAAATTTTCTCAGGACTAGCCCATATGATCATTACGCATAGATTACTGGGACGACTCAATATAAATACAAACAGTCAAATCACATTAGACAACATACAGGAACTTATAATAACATATTTATAAAGTGGTGGGAAAGACAATAATTAACAGAAAATATCTCTCCTGCCTGCAGAATTAGCAATATGCAAATCTACCCAACTATGCAAATTAGCAAGCCTTGCTATCCAGGCAGTGCATAATTCCATTTAACTCTTGCTAGATCCTTGCAACCAACAGGTGGCGCTTTACAGGCTCCACAGCCCAATCCACCAAGTTGATTGCAAGCATTAGCAAGACTTGAGAGCACATAAACATTTAACCCCAAACTGCATTACACACACACCCTGCATCCACAATTGACACAGGGTGACTTAAAGGGATACTCCAGACACCCAGACCACTTCTGCCCATTGGAGTGGTCTGGGTGCCAACTCCCACCATCCTTAACCTGGTGAGTGTAATTATTGCAGTTTTCATAAACTGCAATATTTACCTTGCAGGGTTAAAGGACCACTCTAGTAGCTGTCTATCAGACAGCCACTAGAGCGACTTCCGTGTTCTTAGAACACGAAAAGTGTTTTCGGCGATGCTGGACGTCCTCACGCTATGGAGAGGTCTAATGCGCCTGCGCGGCCATTGGCGCAAATGCGCATTAGGTCTCCCCCGCCGGCTGATGGCGGAGGAGAGTAGGCGGAGAGTAGGCGGAGCCTGACCAGTGCCGAGGGACATTAGCAATTGACTACGGTAAGTCACTGAAGGGGTTTTAACCCCTTCAGCAACTTGGGATGGGGGGGGGGGGGGGAGGGAGAGGGGCACTCCAGGGTCCTGCAGTGCCAGGAAAACTAATATGTACATATATACATAATACTAATATAATACACTATAATACCACACTGGGTACATACTGCTAAAATAATACACTATAATGCTACACTGGTTACATACTGCTAAAATAATACACTATAATAGAATACACTATAATAGAATACACTGGAATATAATACACTATAATACTACACTGGGCACATACTGCTAAAATAATACACTATAATACTACACTGGGTACATACTGCTAAAATAATACACTATAATACTACACTGGGTACATACTGCTAATATAATACACTATAATACTACACTGGGCACATACTGCTAAAATAATACACTATAATACTACACTGGGTACATACTGCTAAAATAATACACTATAATACTACACTGGGCACATACTGCTAATATAATACACTATAATACTACACTGGGTACATACTGCTAATATAATACACTATAATACTACACTGGGTACATACTGCTAATATAATACACTATAATACTACACTGGGTACATACTGCTAATATAATACACTATAATACTACACTGGGTACATACTGCTAAAATAATACACTACAATACTACACTGGGTACATACTGCTAATATAATACACTACAATACTACACTGGGTACATACTGCTAATATAATACACTACAATACTACACTGGGTACATACTGCTAATATAATACACTACAATACTACACTGGGCACATACTGCTAATATAATACACTACAATACTACACTGGGCACATACTGCTAATATAATACACTACAATACTACACTGGGCACATACTGCTAATATAATACACTACAATACTACACTGGGCACATACTGCTAATATAATACACTATAATACTACACTGGGCACATACTGCTAATATAATACACTATAATGCTACACTGGGCACATACTGCTAATATAATACACTATAATACTACACTGGGTACATACTGCTAAAATAATACACTATAATACTACACTGGGTACATACTGCTAAAATAATACACTATAATACTACACTGGGTACATACTGCTAATATAATACACTGTAATACACTGTGATATAATACACTATAATACACTGTGATATAATACACTATAATACACTGTGATATAATACACTGTGATATAATACACTATAATATAATACACTATAATACACTGTGATATAATACACTGTGATATAATACACTGTAATGTGTCCCTTCTCAGCAGACCCTGAGTGCTCATTCCACCTGCTCTCACACTCACTATATGCCCAGACAGGTTGAGTGGGAGGGGTGTTAGTCATGTGACCACAAACTTTCTCTCCGGGCAATCCTCCCCCCTATGGAATAATGAGGAATGAGTGTCCTTAGGGCGTGGAACAAACCAAATAGGAAGGGAGGGGTGCACGAGGCACTCAGAGAGAGAGAGGATGGGACTATCAGGGCTTCCTGTAGAACCTCTCAGTGATGGTGTATGTGGACAGGTAGGTACATTGTATCATTGTGGGGGCTCTGGGTGGTGTGATCTGCTATATCAGGGACAGGTAGGTACATTGTATCATTGTGGGGGCTCTGGGTGGTGTGATCTGCTATATCAGGGACAGGTAGGTACGTTGTATCATTGTGGGGGCTCTGGGTCGTGTGATCTGCTATATCAGGGACAGGTAGGTACATTGTATCATTGTGGGGGCTCTGGGTGGTGTGATCTGCTATATCAGGGACAGGTAGGTACGTTGTATCATTGTGGGGGCTCTGGGTCGTGTGATCTGCTATATCAGGGACAGGTAGGTACATTGCATCATTGTGGGGCTCTGGGTGGTGTGGATCTTTCACATATCAGGACAGGTAGGTACATTGCATCACAGGGGCTCTGGGGATGTGATCTGCTATATCAGGGACAGGTAGGCATACTGTATCAGCCTGTGGGGGCTCTGGGTGGTGCGATTCAAGCCATTATTTAGTACAGGTAGGTACATTGTATCATTGTGGGGCTCTGGGGATACGTGGATTCACATATTAGGGAGCAGGTGAGTAAGCATTGTATCATTGTGGGGGGCTCTGGGCAGTGATCTGCTATATCAGGGACAGGTAGGTACGTTGTATCATTGTGGGGGCTCTGGGTGGTGTGATCTGCTATATCAGGGACAGGTAGGTACATTGTATCATTGTGGGGGCTCTGGGGGGTGTGATCTGCTATATCAGGGACAGGTAGGTACATTGTATCATTGTGGGGGCTCTGGGGGGTGTGATCTGCTATATCAGGGACAGGTGGGGGCTCTGGGGGGTGTGATCTACTATATCAGGGACAGGTAGGTACGTTGTATCATTGTGGGGGCTCTGGGTGGTGTGATCTGCTATATCAGGGACAGGTAGGTACATTGTATCATTGTGGGGGCTCTGGGGGTGTGTGATCTGGTTAATATTAGGGACAGGTAGGTACATTGTATCATTGTGGGGGCTCTGGGGGGTGTGATCTGCTATATCAGGGACAGGTAGGTACGTTGTATCATTGTGGGGGCTCTGGGTGGTGTGATCTGCTATATCAGGGACAGGTAGGTACATTGTATCATTGTGGGGGCTCTGGGGGGTGTGATCTGCTATATCAGGGACAGGTAGGTACATTGTATCATTGTGGGGGCTCTGGGGGGTGTGATCTGCTATATCAGGGACAGGTGGGGGCTCTGGGGGGTGTGATCTACTATATCAGGGACAGGTAGGTACGTTGTATCATTGTGGGGGCTCTGGGTGGTGTGATCTGCTATATCAGGGACAGGTAGGTACATTGTATCATTGTGGGGGCTCTGGGGGTGTGTGATCTGGTTAATATTAGGGACAGGTAGGTACGTTGTATCATTGTGGGGGCTCTGGGAGGGTGTGATCTGCTATATCAGGGACAGGTAGGTACGTTGTATCATTGTGGGGGCTCTGGGGGTGTGATCTGCTATATCAGGGACAGGTAGGTACGTTGTATCATTGTGGGGGCTCTGGGTGGTGTGATCTGCTATATCAGGGACAGGTAGGTACATTGTATCATTGTGGGGGCTCTGGGGGGTGTGATCTGCTATATCAGGGACAGGTAGGTACATTGTATCATTGTGGGTATCATTGTGGGGGCTCTGGGGGGTGTGATCTGCTATATCAGGGACAGGTGGGGGCTCTGGGGGGTGTGATCTGCTATATCAGGGACAGGTAGGTACGTTGTATCATTGTGGGGGCTCTGGGTGGTGTGATCTGCTATATTAGGGACAGGTAGGTACATTGTATCATTGTGGGGGCTCTGGGTGGTGTGATCTGCTATATCAGGGACAGGTAGGTACATTGTATCATTGTGGGGGCTCTGGGTGGTGTGATCTGCTATATCAGGGACAGGTAGGTACGTTGTATCATTGTGGGGGCTCTGGGGGGATGTGATCTGCTATATTAGGGACAGGTAGGTACATTGTATCATTGTGGGGGCTCTGGGTGGTGTGATCTGGTTAATATTAGGGACAGGTAGGTACATTGTATCATTGTGGGGGCTCTGGGTGGTGTGATCTGGTTAATATTAGGGACAGGTAGGTACATTGTATCATTGTGGGGGCTCTGGGGGGTGTGATCTGATTAATATCAGGGACAGGTAGGTACGTTGTATCATTGTGGGGGCTCTGGGTGGTGTGATCTGCTATATCAGGGACAGGTAGGTACATTGTATCATTGTGGGGGCTCTGGGGGGTGTGATCTGCTATATCAGGGACAGGTAGGTACATTGTATCATTGTGGGGGCTCTGGGTGGTGTGATCTGGTTAATATCAGGGACAGGTAGGCACATTGTATCATTGTGGGGGCTCTGGGGGGTGTGATCTGCTATATCAGGGACAGGTAGGTACATTGTGGTGTCTGTTGTTTTGATGCATTGCTTTTTCTAAATATTTTGCTTTGGCAGCTTAGTTCTTGCAGCGTAATATCCTGACACTCCCTTTTTTCAGGTATTAACCGTTTGTGGACAGGTCTTGTATCACCATGTCTGTAGGATTCCTAGTCGATATACCTGAGGATTATGAGGAGACCAGGTGAGCAGTTATTTTTTTTATTTTCCAAAATACTGAGTTCAGTATTGTGACACCAGGCCGCTATCAGAAATTTTGGGGCCCCTAACACAACCCCAAGCCAGCCCACAGGCCCTTCCTCCAAATCCTGCCCACAGGAATACACACATAGGCACAAACACATGCACTGATACAAAAGAACAAAGATATACACACATACTGAAACAGACATACACACATATACAGACAACTGTCATGGTTGTCACTCCCTGATGGCGGCCCTGTGTGACACTGTATAGTGCCCAGTCCCTAATCTTAGGGCAGCACAGAATATTCATGTCTCACCCTGCCTGAGATTAGTGGGCATGTGACACTGTATAGTGCCCAGTCCCTAATTTTAGGGCAGCACAGAATATTCATGTGTTACCCTGCCTGAGATTAGTGGGCATGTGACACTGTATAGTGCCCAGTCCCTAATCCCAGGGCAGCACTGGATATTCATGTCTCACCCTACCTGAGATTAGTGGGCATGACACCGTATAGTGCCCAGTCCCTAATCCCAGGGGAAGCACAGAATATTCATGTATCAGGCTGTCTGAGCTTAGTGTGAGTGTTTTATGTAAATCAATACATAATGCTGCTTAATGATCTGAAGGGCTACTCCTGGCACCATGACCACTTCAGTGATGTGAAGTAGTCATGGTGCCCAGAGTCTGTAAGTGTACCATTTCATTACTAAGTGCTTACGTCCAGAGTTTAACCCCTCTGGTGTAAATAAACCTCCGGTAGTGTCATGGGAGTGTAATTATCCAGCTTGGAAGTAGACTTTCTGGACTGTCACTTTTTGGAACTTTTCACGCACAGAGTGACGCCCATTGGCTGAGAACAGTCACCTGGTCCTAGAACCCTGAGGGTAGCACGAGCTGTCTAATTGGGACTGTCCCTCCTAAATTAGTTGGGAGGCATGCATACAGTCAGTGATGTACTTAGTATCTGTGCTGCCCTAGGCATGACGGAACTTGGGCACCCCCTAATTTACATTTGCCCCACCTCTTCCTGTTAAACAACTAACACACACTTTGACTGACACAATCAGTGACTCACTGACATATACACACACACAATGACGCAGACACACATTCACCGACAGACACTCACAGACGCCCTTGCTGACACAATCACTCAGAAACAAACACATTCACTGACAGACACACACTCACTCACTGACAAACAGCCACACCATGACAGACATAGACACACAATCACTCAGACACACACACTGACAGACATACATACACACACACACACACACTGACAGACATACACACACACACACACACTGACAAACACATCCACCCCCCCCCCCTCCCCAAACATTAATTAATAGATTACTTTTCCTATTTTAGATTAAATCCACCCAGCCTCCCTACATTTGGAAGTGCTGGGTGGATATTTTTATTTATTTTTTTTAACCTTGGGTCCAGTGGGTCTTCTTGCAGGGAGGGAGGCAGGCATGCAGGCGGGTGAGCAGCTAACTAAAAATCCATGACGTTATATTCAGGCTCCTGGCATCACTCTGCGGTGCGCGAGGGAGCTGAGCAGAGGGCTCACTAATATGTGCTCCACCACCGGCCCCCACCCGCCTGGATTTTTAGTTAGCCGAATGCTGCCAGGCTAACAAGGTATTTGCCTGGGCATTTGGGGGTGGCGTTTTTTGCCGCCCCCTGGAAAGTGCCACCCAAGGCAAATGCCTTGTTTGCCTCATGGCAAATACTTCCCAGAGTAGAGCCCCCACCCGCTGCTCATGGGTGGGGGCCGAGGGGGGGACACTAGGTTAGTTAGTGGACCCTAGTCGATGTACCCACCATTACTGTTATAGGTGCCCCACTATGGGGGGACTTTATTAGGGGTGTGAGGGGGTCTTTTACACAACTGTTTAGTAAACATGCCCCTACTGACCCTATAGCGAGTAAGGGCAGAAGGGAGATTTTAATCTCCCTTAATTACTGATACTAAGTAATCTGTAATCAATGTTGGTCTTTCAGCCATTTAATAGATAGGCCCATAATTCCCACAGTATTATGGCGCTATCTACTAAGCAGTTGCAAGATGCAGCTGCAGCACAAACAAGATCAGAATTTCATTCATTCGAATATAGTGCTCATTCTGGTAGGACGAAATTCTGTAGTTTCGCCAGCATTTGAACGCCGAATGAAGCACAGGAGGAAGGTGAGTATTGTGGGAAAATTGCTTTGAACACCGGAAATGGAGAGGACTTTGTTCCTCCTCTGGGTCACAGCTGGGCAAGAGTATGAAAAATACATAGGACAAAATAGTCCCTACTTTGTCCTATGTTTTAAAGAAAACTAGATCAGACAGGAAGAAATGAAGAATACATTCTGAGAGAGAGAGAGAGAGAGAGAGAGAGAGAGAGAGAGAGAGAGAGAGAGAGAGAGAAAAAAAAAAGGAAAGGAAGCGATTGGGGTGGGTAAGTTCAGCATGACAGTGCCGCTTGAATAAGGTAATAATAAACTTTACTATGTAATACACCGGGGTCCAATAAGCAAGCATTACTATGTAATATAGTGCTACGTGTTAATAGGATATTACACCGGGGTCCAATAAGCATTACTATATAATACAGTGCTACGTGTTAATAGGATATTACACCGGGGTCCAATAAGCATTACTATATAATACAGTGCTACGTGTTAATAGGATATTACACCGGGGTCCAATAAGCAAGCATTACTATGTAATACAGTGCCACGTGTTAATAAGGTATTACACCAGGGCAGTGGTGTATCCCGGTTTTGTGCTGCCCTAGGCAGGGCAAAACTGAGGCGCCACCCCCACCCAACCCTCCCTCTCCCCACCCCGCATTCTAAATACACACACATTTTCACTGACAGAAACACATACTCTCTAACACACACACGCACACACTAGCAGACACAGTCAGACACACACACAAACAGACAAACACACTCACTCACATTAACACTCACTTTTTTTATTTTATTTTTTTAATTTAACCCCCCCAGCCTCCTTACCTTTAGGAATGCTGGGTGGGGGTGGGGGGGGGGGTCTCCCTCTCCCTGGGGCTGCTGGGCTGGCTGATGGGCTGGTTGCTGGGCGGGCGGCGCTGGTGAGGGAGCACGTTCCTCTGAGCTGTCTGCTCAGCTCCTTCGCAAGCCGCCCGCAGAGTGAGGCTGGGAGCCAGAATATAACGTCATGACAGCTCAGGGGAAAGTGCTCCCTCGCAAGGCTAACAAGACATTTGCCCTGGGCATTTGGGGGCGGCTTTTTTTTTGCCGCCCTCTGAAAAATGAAAATGGCTAAAACGTCCCTGCATACAGTGTGGCTCTAGCTGTACATTTATTTCTTTACGTTTTATTTCTCTCTCTTTGCAGTCCGACTGATGAATTTGACGTACACAACTCCTTCTGCAGTGTGATTCAAGATTTAGAACATGGAGGAGACATTGAACTACAACAGCTTGGCACAGGTGCAAGCCGGGAGCCGTATGCTTTGTGCATGAGCCGTAATGCAGATTTTAGATTACTTACATCGATTAGGCCGGGGGTTATCCATGGGGTGGTGACTTCTGGGTGTACACAGAGTTTATTAGCACCCCTGTGGGTGTGGTCTCACTAACCACTGTGCCTCCTCATTGAGGTTATACCAATGTATGTCTGTGAAGATGCTGAATGCCAGTGCTGCAAAAATGGCAGAACTTTAATAGGAAGTGCCCCTAGTGGCTGTTTTGAGTATCCATCATTGGTGGTGTGCTGAGGGATAAATGTACATTTAGACACAACTTCACAGCGCTCTGTGTGATGTCACTTCCCATTCCCGCTCCGCCTCCTCGCTCACACACAGTCTGTCCGCAGGGGCCTGGCGCATGTAGCCGCTTGCCCTCACATACCACGGATGCAGCCCAGGATTAGGGATGATAAAATGCTCTAACAATGTTTGAATCCATCTCTATTGTCCAGCAAGTCCATCCCGAGACGTGTTAGTAAATATTGATTTTTTTTTTTTAAAAGCGGGTTCTGTGGGCACGCTCATGACTAACGCGATTAACACATTGTGTGATATGCTGCTCATCCACATGGGAGTCGCAGGTCTGTCTTTTCAGCAGACGAGGTTATTGCGCAGAGACTGCTGCTCTCAGTGTTCAGACAGTGGAGATTGAGAGGATTTACCTGAAAACACAATTTCACGCTGAAAACAAAAGGTTCTCAAGTTGGCTCGGCAGATCTCGCTGCACGTTAGCAAACAGAGAATGTGCTGACATGTCAGAGCTGTATTATACACAAGTTCAGTTGACTTTCCAGTGTCTGAGTTACAGACCCTTTAGCCAAAACGGAGACTTTACTAATTCGTGCTACTGTGGCTTATTGACTAAAAAGTGCGTTTTAGTGAAAAAAAAAAAATAAATCTGATAAATTCAAAACTGAGATGGCGAATTTTTCCAAATCCACACACTTTTCCTAAATTGTGCAACTTGGCTTTCATTTCACGGTTTAGTAAATAAAGCCTTGAATCTCCCATTCTGTGTGTGAGCGGTCTTTGCTTGATTGCACCCCACCCAACATCACCCAATAATAACCATCTACTTGGTGAGCCCTCTTTATTCATACAGGCGTAACCGAACGTCGGTTTTGGCACAACACAACCGACTTATTTCAGTCTTGGCCTTTGTCCCCGACTACAAATATATACATTTGTGGTCAGAGCAATAAAGCTGTAATGGTTAGATAACATATACCGATAGCATAACATAACTTTTAAACACCAGTAAGTTGTTGTGTGCTGGAACCAACAATGTAGTAGGCCTGTAATAAGAGGGTGATGTGAAAAGAGGGAGTAGTGGGAGGGGAAACTCGTCAGACCAATATCTGTATGTGAGAGAGGATTGGAGGCCCTTTTAAAGGGGACCCCAAGACCCTCCCACAACTACAGGCCCAGTCTTGGGAAAAAAAAATAAATATATATATATATATATTATTTGTTCTTATAAATGTGAAAATATATAAATTGGCCACACTTTTCTCTAATAAAACATGTGAGCCCAGCAACTACAATGTCCGTTTCCTGCTTGTTACGTCTCTGCATTCAGAAAAACGCGTCGCCATTATCCACATTCACTAACATTACACACAGATACAGGGATGAAGTAACGGGACATTTTCAGGTACGGTGTGATAAAATGTACAATATACAAGCTGTACAGGGGAAATCACAAAATGTATCCATGGGCTGTCACTGGTATTTGTGTCATTTTTGTTCCTGTATGTTAGTTCTTGTGTTTGATTGTCTTGTTTTGATGTCTGAAAGGTGATGTGCAATATAGACCAGCTGAATATCAAGCGGCCACCTTGAAAATTCTGGCAGATATGCCAAGCCGGACAATTGGTAATTATCATTTATACCTACTTATGTTTTATGTTCGTTAAGAGGGAAACCAGCCCAGTTGCTCTATCAAGGGGCAGTCGTTACATTAATGGGCAGTCGCTCTATAAACGGGCAGTCGTTATATTCACGGACAGTCCCTATATTAATGCAGCAGTGACCTGTCTTCTAGTAGCATGACTGACCTGTGAATGTTTGGTGACTGTCTCTTTTTTTTTTTTTTTTTTTCATTCTCATTTCAGGCCGCTGCAGGGGAGCAACGCTTTGTGAGTACTACAACCGTACCGTGATAAAGCGACGATCCAAAAAAAGGCCATCCGTTTATAATTTACTGCGCTCCTCCAGGCCCAGCCTGCGGCACAGGGATGAGGTTACAGAGGGAGAAGAGGGTAAGCACAGAGGCTGAATGCAAAGATCAAAAACTGGAATTGCAAAGAGAGGTTGTAGGGGACCTTGGCATAGAATGAAGAGCAACTGATTAAAGGTCTCAGTTTTATATTTTTGAAGTGTATGTATGTGTGTGTGTATGTATGTTTGTATGTGTATATATGTATATCTCAAAATATAAAATCATTTGAAAAGCTTAGCTAAAAATATAAAATCGAGGACTTAGAGAAACATGCATTTTGAATGTTTTGAACAAAACCCGAATTGTCTCTGAAAGTCCCCAAGTTCTCTGCATGTTTTTTGATTGTAAGTCTCTCAACAGAGCAACAGCAGCTGCTGGTTTCGGAACTTCAGAAGACGTCGGGGGCCCAGAGGACACACTTACTAAAGAGCTTCCCTCTCAGTCTTCGTGTGAAGAGGCAGTTAAGGTGAGTATTCCGGAACTGACCAACTGTAGCCCCACACCCCAGTTCCAATTCTGAAGCCCCCGAGCCATACCCATACCAGTAGCACCCCTTACTATTCCGTTTTCTCCCAGGCACTTAACGACTGAAGGAAGCTGGAGGCAACAGAACGTGATCCCTTGCTGCAGCGGACTGCGAGACGACCTGAGCATGGTGAGACTGTGCACGTTGGCTGTCCTTTGTAACCGTGTAATGTAACTCCCTTTCTATCCCATTAAACAGTCCGACTGTCTTCTCTTGAGATACGCCTTAAGATGCACTGTCTTTCTCTCCAGGCAAATCATCAGTGTTGGTTGTCCTGTCTGTCTGCAATGTATGCGCTACGTCCATGGCAAAAATCGCTAAAACAGATCGGGGGACGCTTTGGTTCCAGCGTTCTTTCATACTTTGTCTTTCTAAAAACCCTTCTTGGATTCAACATCTTCATGTTCTTCTTGTGCGTTCTGTTCATTGTCACCCCACAAGCCGTGCACCCCCAGATGGACCTCAATCCACGATCGTTTGTTGGCCTGGAGCTACTCACTGGAGCTGTAAGTGTCCCTCACCATTTACAAAGGGCTTTCTGAGAAGAACTCCGATGTTTGGAAACATTTAGGTTAGAAACAAAAGTGTAAATAAACCTACTTTCAGGGCGTTAGAATCTTATTTAATGAATCTTTCACGGGCTTCATCAATCTCAGCCCAATAACTCACAGAATTAAAGGGCATCCTGTCAAACCAGGCTGGCAGTCTGACAGCCCAAAGTAGTCATGAGATGACCAGCATTAATACTCGGAGACAGCCCTGGATTTTCAGTTATCATGATCTGGGGCATAATCGGATAATAACTGGATCTTGTGTCGGAGTTTTGCAAGGACATTACCCCTAGCTTCCATTGTGTGGGGAAAATGTGTTACTGCTAATGTCGTAGCCCTATTGGTTATAATTTAGATTTGTCTTTTCTTAAAGGGTTACCATAAGCACCATAACCACTACAGCCCACTGCAATGATTATGGTCTCAGGAGTCCACTGGTGTGGCCTGACCTTAAACTCTTAACCTTTTAAGAATGTTCTGATGTTTACCGGTCAATCATGTGCCCACAGTCCTTTGGGTATTATCTTGTCAAGATGGGCTGATATTAGTGGTCTGAAAGTAATTCGCTGATTAGCCTGCACGTATATGATTTGACAATTTACTGAATGTCTCGACCAGGGGACTCCTGGCACCATAAATATTACAGCGCACACCATCAAAACTACAACTTACACCATCAACACTACAACTCCCACCACAAATACTTCAGCGCACTATAATGGTTATAATGCTTAGAGACACTAACTGCCTCTTTTCCTCCCTAGGGGTATTTCTCGAGCTCTGCTATGTATTACGGTTACTATAGCAACCTTACTCTGAATGATGAGTGTTCTGAATATAATTCCACCACGTGTCCGAACACCAAGACTTGGCTCCCTTACCAAATGCCACTAGCGTATCTATACACCATCGGTGCAGCTTTCCTCAGCACGTGCATTATCCTGGTCTACAGGTAGTTCTTTATTATGTTTCTTATATTTTACTTTTGTTTTCCTGTCTCATCCTATTCCCATTGCAGTAATTACCACTTTAACGCTCTGGCTCTAAACCACTACTGCGAGATAAAGGTTCACTAGCCTGGCCGATACATTGTGTTAAATAATTAGTCTTCTCGCGAATGTAACTCTGGCGTTTTTTTTTGTTTTTTTCATGTAATGTATCGAACCTAGAAGTATATTGCTGGCCTCCCAATCGTCCCAATTTTGGCTGGACAGTCAGGATTTTGGGGTCTTGTCCTGGGTTTGTTCTAACGCTTTTCATTACACGCTTGCGCTACGCTAAGGACACTAGGACCCTGCACACAAGGCTGACATGCCAGCTCTTGCAATAGACCGGCCCACATTCTGGGTCAGTCTGCCTCCTTTGGGCAGCCCAGTGTCACGATTCACATCCTATTGAGTGTATGCAGCTGTGTACATACATGCAAGGTTTATATTGTTGCAATGGAGACCCATTTCAAGTTATTAAACAAGTGGTACGTAACACAAGCAAAAATGAATGATTTCTCCTGTTGGATTTGTGGGGCCTCTATAGGTAACCTGTTCAATCTAAGTTTATAGCTGCCGTGCCGTCATTGACATCCAATCAAGTGATTGGAAGATTCTGGCACAGTCTGCGTTTTCTGCATAAACCGTGCATTTGGTGTTCTACACAAGTCATTCTATCAACATGAATTTTACACAATGCCTTAAATTGTTCCTAATCTGTCTCTTCCAGGATGTCTTGCTCTTTCGGAGACAGTTTTCGGATCGGTTATTTCTCGGGAGTTATGGCCCTTAAAGTTTTCAGTTCCTGGGATTTTAAAGTGACTCGGATTCAATCTGTGCAGAGACAGCGAGAAAATATCTACATGCAGCTAAAAGTAAGGAATACGATTAACTGTGTAATATCCATTTTCATTTCTACATCATGTACGAAGTTCCAATCCAACCATTTTCCAACAATCAATGTTACTGAAGTTAAAGAACAACTGCCGTGAAATATGAGGACAATTCCATTAAAACTAAACTTGAACCAACTCGAATGTGTCTCTAAGCACCAAAACAACTTTAATTAAAGAAGTGTTTTAGTGTATAATTGTGTCTCTGCTCCATTCTCAGCCGTTCACATACCTCCCAAGTGTCCCTGTTTAGGAATGACAGTCCCGGTTTAGGAATGACAGTCCCCGGTTTAGGAATGACAGTCCCCTGTTTAGGAATGACGGCCCCGGTTTAGGAATGACAGTCCCTGTTTAGGAATGACGGCCCCGGTTTAGGAATGACGGTCCCGGTTTAGGAATGACAGTCCCTGTTTAGGAATGACGGCCCCTGTTTAGGAACGACGGTCCCGGTTTAGGAACGACGGTCCCGGTTTAGGAACGACGGTCCCGGTTTAGGAACGACGGTCCCGGTTTAGGAACGACGGTCCCGGTTTAGGAATGAGGGGCTTAGGAATGACGGTCCCGGTTTAGGAATGACGATCCATGTTTAGGAACGACAGTCCCTCTTATTCTGTCCTAATGTCCCCAATTTTCTTTTCTTCTTTCTTGAAATCTGCAAACACTTTCCAGGGATAAAGTCTGTAACTGCTGGGAATTCAAAGTGAATTCTAAAAAAAGGCCAAAATAGAATTAACGTTTTCTCATTTCTGACTATTTTGGCCTAAATTTGAATCCACAGCAATTCTCTCTTTAGTAAATAACCCTGTTGTGTTTCAGTAGCTTGAAGACCGAACTCAGAATGTTTCACTTTCGTTCTCGCGCGCGATAAGTGGACATTGCGTCCTGGCGAGGGAGCAAAGTCCCCTCTAATTGTGCGCAACACATTCAGAGAAATATCCTCGTGGACACTCTCCTAGACATCTGTACATACCCGTATATGCAGAATAGAAATCTTAAACACATATTTACAGACACATAAGTACACATAGTATACAAGCCCATTCTATGTGCATATTGACTTATACCCCCACAAACATTTACATATAGACACACACCTAGTGCAATGTTAACTACATCAAAGGCACCCTGACTTTCCCTGAACACCCACACTTTTACACACATTCACACCAGCCCTTAATATACTTTTATACACCCTGCATTCCTCTATTCACTGGTCCATGTTTCGTTTACACACAACCATCCACGTATACACCTATGGACCGACTCACAAGCATTCACACACAACACACTTACCCACCCTCCCTTCACAAACGCATGCACTGACCCTCTACACAGATATATTACTGCATTCATATACACAACTCCAGTAACACACACAATGACACTCAATGCCGCGAACAAAAATAGAATAATATAACGAAAAACAAGTTTCTGCAAATATTTGTGGTGGCAAGTAACTTTTGAAGCGTGGCTAGTGGGTTATAAAGTGCCATTTTGAGACCTGGCATAAAGGGACTAATCAAATTGTGTCTGTAAAATAGAACTCTGAGTGTAATAAGTATATAATTGTTAGGAACCTGAAAAGCTCATTAATTGTGTGTGTGTGTGTGTGTAGACCACGTCATGAAATAGCCGTTTTCTCCCCGTACCAGGAGATGCTGTGCGAGGACACCCAACATCCCCATTACATCAGGAAGCGGCTGCAGAGTGTCTGTGTCCACGTTTTCTCCTGGAGCCTGTGTCTTTGTAGCTGGCTGGGGTCTGCGGTGGCTGTGTTCATCTTGTCTGAACAACTGCACAAGGTTCGTCAACGCCGGGGGGGAAGGGAACTATCTGGATGTGAGAGGGGGCAATAAACTTAGACGGGGCAATAAAAGCAGCACAGGTGGAGGTCCTGGGAACGATTAAAAGGACAAACAGTAACAGAAATCCCCTGGTATGCTCTACCTGTGCATGTATTCCTCTAGCCCTTCGTGTCTGTGTGTCTGTCTATCCTACCTGTCTGTCTATCTCTCCTGTCTACCCTCCCACAAAAGGAAGGGAGGGGGAATATAAATATTCTTCCAAAGTTCTGCTTGTTTGTCAGCTGGGGTTGTGAGTTAGCCCATATTTCAAGGCGTGCCGTACAGCTATTAACATCTATTGCCACGACAGACCGTGTCAATAAAAAGAACTACCTTCCATCAAAATATATTGCAATAGAGAAGATGGTTTATTAGAATTATTGAATTTTGGGGGAATTTAGTGAAAAGCTCACACATTGTATTCACCACTATCGATCGCCATTGTAATTGTTTATATTAGTGACCTGGTAAAATATTATCACGAGTCTACAAATCCTAAATTCTACACTAAATTAGTTTGTTTGCTGTAAGTTGAAATACAATATCTCTATATTATTTAAAGCTATACAGACTCATTGTAGTTTGGATTAAACCGTATTACTGTGTGACCACCTTCCTCCACGTGTGACCTCTATAGTGTTCATGTGTTTATAAGAACAGTCTGGATATTTTACCTTTTTAGGAGACCTTTTGGCATAGGACTCCGTTATGAGGTTTCCCTGATTGTTGGTAGGTGAGCTTACACGTTGGCATTTAGAGTGGTTCTACAATCTGTTATTTAAATGTACCCCGGGGTACGAGATAGTGTGCAGGAAGCTACACCCTAGGTATTCTGTTCACGTTGAAATACAGGAAGCGAGGTGGTTATACTATAAAGTCTACCATAGAGAGTCTTTCAGGGAGAGACAAGACTACAAAGAAGCCGGGGTGGTATAGTGAGCTGGAGGTCAGGGCAAGAAAGGAGAAGCTCAGGTATGATTTATATGGTAAATGGTGGTTGGTGCTTTACTTACAGGATCACCGTGTAAGGCTGAGGACGAGGGGGGAGCAAGAGGTGGAGGCAATGCTTTTACCACTACCACTAGCAGTGTCCATATGTAACCTTTTCCTGCCCTACATATACCATGGCCTTGGACTGTGGGAAAAACTCAGCTCCCCTATGCTGGAGGTCTATGTCGCTATCTGCAGGTATGGACATGGAAGCCTCATCGTATTGTGATTTTCCCCCCAACACTCACACTCTTCTACAGTGTGTTTTATCAAGCCTCCTGTTTCACCCCATATCTTCTGACACTGTTCTCCTGCTTCAGGAACCTTATTCTGAAGATAGTCATCCTTGGCGTATTGTGCTACCACTGGTTGAGTCGAAAGGCGAACTATATGGAGAACAAGGTGAATCAAATTCCCCGTTTACTATGGAATGAATGTCACATCAAACTAACTCTGACAATTATACAGTATTGCGTCCTACATCCTTGTATGTTATCTTGTCATGGTGCAAGAACGAGCCAGATGTAGGCCAGTGAATATAAGGGGAGAAGATGCATCCCTGTGTCCTTCAAATATACCCCTTCTTACAGTTTCTAATTTCTCTGTTTATTTATTTCCATTTTGCAGACACTCCCCAATAGTTCTATTTGGCATTAGCAGCATAAGACCTTTATGAAGATATTACGAAGACCTTTAGAATAAGTTTATTAAACTTGCTGTAATTTATCTAGCTCATGACCGTACCAACTTTTTAGCTGCTAGTTTCTTCCTCCTCAAATGTCCCTGTTCTCAGTCTGAAAACTCTGTTTTTCACGCAGTGCTGGGAGACCTTTGTTGGGCAGGAGCTATATCGGTTTGTAATAATGGATCTGGTGTTTACGCTGCTGGACACTGTTTTTGGGGAGCTGCTGTGGAGGTAAGTCACTGTGTTTGTTCAGTCCGTGGCGGTGCTAGTAACCCATCGCGTGTCAATCCTCTTCACTCCCTTTATTCTCTGTGGCAGGATCATCCTGGAGAGGAGACATAGACAGAAGCGCAGGACAGAGTTTGACATTGCGCGGAATGTCCTGGAATTGATATATGGGCAGACCTTAGCATGGTGAGTTTGTTACATTGTTACCCATTTGGGAGCAATCTGTGGCAAAGTTCTAAAAGGGGGATATTCCATTGGTTTCCATGGCGGTAGCTCTTTTAGAATTTTTCCCCAGAATAGACCTTGATAAATATACACCTCACTCAGCTTGTGTAATGTGGGATTTCACATTTATCCAGAACTGTCTCATTCTCTGCGTGCTAAACATAGTTTTATTGGATAAAATTAATATGGAAATTGATCGGCCTCGTGCTTTGTAGGGTACTTAAGATTTGTATTTATTTAAAGAACATTTAAACTTTTTATAATTTATTTATAATGTTAGTGTTTCTTTTAACATTTATATCCAGCCCACCTGCTATAGAAATATATAAACTGCCTTTTTATCCAGTGCTGTCATTGAGATGCTCTGTAGTCAGAACTCCTAGATAAGTAAATGTAGCGCTTCTCATGTTATCCAAACGTGAGATCAATTATCAGTGTTCTATCCATGATGACGCCACAGGTGAAGACTATCAAAGGTCTTCTTCATGAGGTACTGTCTCTTGTGGCCGAAAGCATGTCCTCTTACAGAAGTAAACATCGCTGTTTCTCATAAATGGCAGTTATTCTATTTGTCAGACTGCAGAGATAGGGTCTTGGCACCAAAACCACTACTAGCATTTTATAGAATGCCAACAGATTCCTAAATAATTTACAATTGTAAAATGTGGATATCTGACAACAGGTAATTTACACACAGACTAGAGCAGAGACGAGGTGAAAAAGGCCCTGCTCAAACGTTGTGTAGCGTTTTTTGTGCTTAATGTCCCTTTAAGGATACCTCCATTATATATTTCTTTGCTAACCACAAGACGGTGCTACTTCAGATAATATTGTAGGATAACCTGATCGGTTCTGGATCTAATCTAACCATCGTACGGCCATGTTTTTACCTTTTGGATCTAATAGCTGTAAGACACAAGCTTCCACACACTTACACTGTAGCCCAGGGACAGCCAAGAGCCAGACTGCCAACTGTGAGTAGAACTACAAGCCCCACAATGTGTGAGAGCGCGGGGAGTTGTGATCGTTTAACAGGCAGGGGTCCAACATATTGAGCACCTCTGGTTAAGTCCTTTTACTGCCTCCCCCTCGACATTTTCTCTGCTTTTTAAATTTTAATAAATAAATAGTAGAATTAAATCATCTCTGCCCCTCTTGTTTTGTGTCCATTGAAGGCTCGGAGTCCTCTTCTGTCCGCTCCTTCCAGCTGTCCAGATTATCAAGCTTTTACTGTTATTTTACGTAAAGAAGGTGAGATTTGTGATCTTATTATAAATTAATATAATGCAGTCACAGTGCATTATGTCTGCTGTGGGTTTTTTTTCTCAGATACTTTGACAGTTGGGTAGCTCACTATGTATCTGGTCTATGTGGATCAATATACAAGCCAGACATTTATCATTTTCTTTCTTTATTTGAGGGTATTTCTTTAACTTGATGCACCAGTTCTATAATCCGATGCCTCTCTTCATTGGACAGCGATTGTTTACTGACTCTTACTCATTTGTTCCAGAAAACATTTAAAGATCTAGGCACAGAACTGCCGTTTCCAAGAATTGATACTTTGTTAGTATTCTAGGATTACTGTTAGACGTGTCATTTATTAGCCGTTTATCTCCTAGCAATGTGTGGCCTCCATGTGGGAGCAGTTTAGTCTTTAGATAGGGTCACAGTGTGGTTGGACTGCATACTATTCATGTTTTCTTTGTAACAGGCCAGCCTGATGACGAACTGCCGCTCCCCAAAAAAGCCCTGGAGGGCTTCTCACATGAATACAATATTTCTTACCCTCCTCTGCTTCCCCTCCTTCCTGGGAGCCGCTGTGTTCCTCTCCTACACTGTGTGGTCGTAAGTAGCATGTACAAACACGCGAAAATCACCAATATCGGCCTTGAAATGGCAGAATGGAGACTGTGGGGTTTGTTTGCTAAACTGGGGAATAAATTAAACAGGGAAACGCACATTTTATGCTAAAAGATTGGAATTGGAAAGTTGTTTTTTTTTTTTCCCCAGCTTAAAATGCAGTTTCTTTGTCAATCCACCACAATCCCCGGTTTAGTGAATAAAGTCATGTGAATGAAGAATATCGATCAGTTCTTGTATAGCGCCCGTATCCAGGGAATCGGTGTACTTACACACAGGCAGACTGTCAACCCTTCTATACAGACTGTGAGCTTACAATCTAACGGGAAAATAAAACACATGGTAACAACGGCGTGACGAAACACTTCTCACATTCCTCCCACAAATAATATCTTACGGAAACGTAACCTAACTAGTTAAAACTGCACTGTAGTGTTAGGAATACATGTTTGTATTCTTATCGCTATCGTGTCCCTTTAAACAGAGGTTTCCCCTCACCCTGGACCACTTCCTCCAGTTAGATTGCCTCTTGCTAGGCTAAGGCACCCAGGAGGCCAATGAGGCCCCAATCTGAAGGTGTATTTTTATTTATTTTTTTCTAGTTACTAGCCTCTTAGAAGTCACGACAGCTGGAACACCACCTGCTGGCTGACCCTGGTATTGAAAGCCAGTTTCTGTGTATGAATTTGTTTTGTTTTTTAAATCCCTTCCAGTGGAGACAATCAATGGTAGAACATGAAATGGGGCTTGGAGTGCTCCTTAAAACTATCCAACAACTCCATTCGAGATGTAACCACATTATTCACTAAAGTGAGAATTCAAAGTAAATTTCAAATTTTAGACCAAATTAGAAGCATGGCTGACAGATATTTTTTCCAGTTCGGCTATTTTGGCCTTAAATGTGAAATAAACGGTGAATTCCCCCTTAGGCATGTTACGTCCGTAGCAAGTGTTCAGGGGATTTCAATCCCATTTGGAACTGTGGTTAGGGAGGCCTATATAAGCGTAACGGAGAACCTATATTGATATTTGTATAGATTTACGGAGTAGTGGTATCTCGGTGATCCCTTGAGAAATACAAAGTTTGGAAGATTCTGGAGAGACCATTAAACTAATGGCTGAATATAGACTAGAGATGGAGGGAAGGCTGTGATAGAAGGTATGAGACTGTCCAGTGGGTTTAAATGTGTAATGGTGGAGGTAGTATGTTTTAGGAGTACAAATGGCTATGTTAATGGGGGAGGTTGAATTGTAAATGCATTCTTTGTAGATCAGCCAGTAGTAAGGAGCTCCTTATTGTGTGGACCATCCTAATGACATAGGACAACGGGTCAAATCCAAAGAAACATGTGCTTCCCAAGTATCCAGTTAGAATGTGTTAGCAGGGGTGGCCAGAGTGGCCATAAAATAGCCCCCAGCTGTTGCCCATGACAAGGAAAGCTTCATGGAACTTGTAATAGGATTACTGTTTGACCCTTCCTACAGCTCAACGTGGAGGCTTTAAAACATTGATTAATCTTGGTCTCTTCACGTATCTATACTTCCACCCTTGCCTCTGTCTAATTGTTCTTACCTTAGTGACCAGCTTGCTCCATCTCTCATCCTTAGGGTGAAACCCTCAAACTCCTGTGGTCCATTTCGCTCTCTCGGAACCATGTCTGAGGCTGGAAAATATTATGTTCAGCTGTTGGGGAAGACCAACCCAAAACTAAGCTGGATAAACTGGATCCATCACTACCTCTGGGAGAACACCTTCTTCATTTACTTGGCAACAGGAGTCCTGCTGTGAGTTACAGAGAGGAGAGATTTCTTAAAGGGAAACTATAGTGTAAAATGTATATTCTGGGTGAGAACCAGATGGCTCTGCTGTTAAATGAGGAAACGAGAATATCTGAGACTTGGCTTCCAATGTTACTATCACAACAGAGGACTCCATAACAATGTGTGAAATGTTCCTCGTTGAAACGTTCTAGTTTCTCTTGACATTTTGTTGATGTCGTACGTTTCCATGACCAGTAATACTCCAATTAATACTAAAACCCCTGCAAGTTTTTAGTTTGCGTTGGTGGCATCTACAGATACCATGAGATGTCAAATCGAGTAACAGACGAGGTTAAGAGTTCTCTGTTTCTTCCCAGGGTTGTGATTTACTTCCATATTCAAATTGTAAATGGACAGCGGAAGATAATAAAATTATTAAAGGAGCAAATTTCAAACGTAAGTATTTTTCATGTTTTTTTTTATTGTATGTGGTTTGTGCCAACCAACAATTTACCGTCATAGTTTAACTTGCTTTATTTTACCACTCTCTTTCATGTTTTATGGGTTCAATGATCTCCTGGTCCGAACCCACAGTTTTGGTCACATATAATAGCTTTTACATCCTAATGTTCACAGGAAGGAGAAGACAAACGCTTCTTAATCTCGAAACTTCATTCAGTTTATGAGAAGAAGAGCAGAGGCCCTGGGAGACGTCAAGCAATGCTACAAAAGGTGAGGATCGTACTGCAGGCCAAAATGACCTACTACCTTGTGTGTCTACGTTTGCAGCTTATCTTCAGAACCCACGTTAAATCCTGTGTGTTTGAGTGCCCTTTCCTCTTGCGAGTACCATAAACGGTATTGTTATAGGCAGCTGCGCAGACTCTGGGTGTTCAATCGCATTGCCTGCTGTTTATGGTTATTTATTGTGTATTTGCAGCAAAATATTGCCACTGGAAAGATCTGATCTGGATATCTCAACCCCCCCAAATGCTCAACTAACACTGGATGACAGACCCCTGACATGTGCCAAAGACCTGACACTGTGATAGTGGAAAGGACATTACACTTTCTAAAACCACTTTTTATACTTGTATATTTATCTAATAAAACTACTAAACAATTTTGCCTCCGTCACTAATTAAACATGTTGAAATTTGAAGTGTATGGATATAGCTGGAACGCTTACACTGACATGTGTACATCGTGATCTGCAGGTGAGAGAATGGCAAGGACTATGACAACATACAGACAAACCATTGCATATGAAGGAACGTCCTGCAGACACCGCGTTTGAACGAATCACCAGCATGTTCTCCTTCTGTGCTAGACATCATGCCAAGCGAGCCCTGGCCATCAATACTCTTACTCTAAAGCTGGCTTATCTGTGAGAAACACCCATAGAGAGGATTATTCACTAAAGTGTGAATTGACAGAAATTTTAAATTAATTCAAACTGAATTTAACGTGTTAGGCCAAAATATCATATCGAATTTTATATATATATTTTTTTCCTTTCACGCTAGCCATGTTTTCACTTTGTCTGTCTTGTTGTAAAAACTCAGTTAGAATTCCCATTTTACTAAATAATGTGCATTTAAAGTATGTATCCAAACACACAATAGATAAAACGTATAATTACTGGGGTTACTTCCCCCACTTCTGTTTTCGTTCTTGAGGTGGTAACGAACAGGTAGCACCCCTTTATTGTATTACTAAATCTTCCTTGCATCTTATTACTCTCTCTGAAATCTGAGCCCCAAGATTCAGCTGGAGACAATGTGAGGCTGACAAATCTGACTCTTCCTGGTCTCTTCCAGAGCTGCCTGTAAGCGCTGTGAAATTAGTTGGTGCTTTATAAATAATAACTATTTGACCAACTGCTTCACAATCTGCCCGATGTATCGTCTACATACTATAATGTCCCTCTTCCATCCAGTGCCTTCACCGTCTGTCTCCAAACCTCCGACATTACCCCTTCTGCATCAGTATTTATCTTTGTGTATTTTATATATTTTATAATCTTGGCATGTTACCTCCTAAATGCTGCCAGGGTTTATTAGCTAAACACAGAATTGTAACCCCCCCGCCCAATGTGCCTGACACTCTCTGAGGTTCAGCTACTAAACATCAAATTGTAGAAAACTGAACTGCAAAATGGCTATAGGGTCAGGAACATAAACTTGTATTCCTTAGCCTATTCACCACCTACCCCCCCCCCTCCCCCGCCCACCATTGCCCACCTAAATATAGTAAATTATTACTTTTATTCAAGTCTGCTGCCCCTGATCTGCCTCCTTGGCTGATATCACTTCTGAGTGGTGATCTCTTAGTTTATTTACATATGAGGTGAAAGAAGAAGAGCACAGTCAATGTTTCAGACCCAGAACAGTCACACCCTGAGTAAATATGACATTAGTACTGTATTTTGATATTAATAAATAAATATTTGTGTACGGGGTAATAATAGGACGTATAATTAAAATTATGTGATTCAATTAGAACAAAAGTCGGTTGAGGATTGCTGAAACAGATCCCCATCCTGCACTGTCATTGGCCGGCTCTGTGTGTTCTATCCCATCCTGCACTGCCATTGGCTGGCTCTGTGTGTTCTATCCCATCCTGCACTGCCATTGGCTGGCTCTGTGTGTTCTATCCCATCCTGCACTGCCAGCGCTCTGTGTGTTCTATCCCATCCTGCACTGCCATTGGCCGGCTCTGTGTGTTCTATCCCATCCTGCACTGCCATTGGCCGGCACTGTGTGTTCTATCCCATCCTGCACTGCCATTGGCCGGCTCTGTGTGTTCTATCCCCATCCTGCACTGCCATTGGCCGGCTCTGTGTGTTCTATCCCATCCTGCACTGCCATTGGCTGGCTCTGTGTGTTCTATCCCATCCTGCACTGCCATTGG
>OW240916.1:3414080-3435613 GCA_933207985.1 Pelobates cultripes
GTGTAACAGTATGAGAGAATATGAGTGTGATAGGATTAGGGGGATTAATGTGATAGGATGAGTGTAGAAGAGCGAGGGCCGGTAATTGTGGTATGGATGGAGGGGGTGAGAGCAACAAGATTAGGAGAGGTTAATGTGAGGGAGGCTGGGTAAAGGGGGCATGACAGCATGTGGGGGTGACAGTGTGGGGGGTGGCTGTATGTGTGTGGAATTGTGACAGTGGGTAGGTGAGAGTGTGGGAGGCAGTGTTGGAAAGGGTGACAGTGTGTGGGAGGGGTGACTGTATGTATTGGTGACATAGTGTTGGGGGCTGACAATATGGGGTGCAAGTGTGTGAAAGGGTAACAGGGTGAGGGAGCAGTGTGGAGGAATGTGACAGTTTCGGGGGCAGGGTGTGAGTGGGTGACAGTGTGGGGTGGCTGTGTGGAGGATGGTGACAGTGTGGGGTAGTGTGTGACAGTGTGGGGGGACAGGGTGTGTTACAGTGTGGGAGGGCAAGGTGTGTGGGACACAGTGTAGAGAGGACAGGGTGTGTGACAGAATGAGGGGGCAGTGTGTATGACAGTGTAGGAGGGCAGGGTGTGTGACCGTGTGGGTGGCAGAGTGTGTGGAATACAGTGTGGGGGAGCAGGGTGTGTGGTGGTCAGAGTGGGGGAAGGGTATGTGGTGGTCAGTGTGGGGGGCAGGGTATGTGGCGGTCAGTGTATGTGGTGGTCAGTGTATGTGGTGGTCAGTGTGAGGGGCAGTGTATGTGGTGGTCATCAGTGTGGGGGGCAGTGTATGTGGTGGTCAGTGTGTGTGGGGCAGGGCAGTGTGGGGGAGAGGGCATTTGGTGGGCAGTGTGGGGGCAGTGTATGTGGGGGGCAGGGTATGTGGTGCAGGGCAATGTGAGTGCAGTGTATGTGGTGGGCAGGGTATGTGGGGGGCAGAATATGTGGGCAGCAGGGCAACGTGGGTGCAGTGTATGTGGTGGGCAGGGCAGTGTGGGGGCAGGGCATGTGACTGGCAGGGCAGTGTATGTTGGGGCAGGGTATGTTGGGGCACGGCAGTGTGGGTGGGAGGGCAGTGTTGGGGAAGTGGGGGTTGGAGGGCAGTGTTGGGGCAGTGTATATGGGTGGGCAGTGAGGGCAGTGGGGGTGGGTGGGCAGTGTTGGGGCAGTGAGGGGTGGAGGGAAGGTTTGGGGCAGTGTATGGGTGGGCAGGAGGTGGGGGGGGTGGGTGGGCAGTGTTGGGGCAGTGGGGGTGGGAGGGCAGTGTTGGGGCAGTGGGGATGGGAGGGAAGTGTTGGGGCAGTGGGGGTGGGAGGGCAGTGTTGGGGCAGTGGGGATGGGAGGGAAGTGTTGGGGCAGTGGGGGTGGGAGGGCAGTGTTGGGGCAGTGGGGGTGGGATGACTATTCTGTCTGCAGCTCCATGAGAACTGCAGACCTTGTTCTTGCAAGTGCGTATCAGAGCGTATCAGCGGCAACGCTCTGTGAGCTTGCGAGAACTTTATTATGTGATCTGCAGCTCTGCATTTGGCGGAGCCACCCAGCGGCATACTGGGCAAGCCGCCGGGCCCCCTCTCACTGTCGGGTCCTCAGTCATGGACCGAATATCCGACAGTTCAGTCTGCCCTAAGGTGATTTAGGCGGTTGCGAGGCCCCAGCAAGCGCGAGGCCTTACGTGGCCGCCTAAATCGCCTAATTAGAGAGCCGCCTCTGTTTGTAATTATTATTAGTAAATAGCAAAATAATGTTGCAAAAGATTAGGGAAAACCCTGACAGAAAAGTCAAATAATTTCAAACTTATAATAATTACCAACAAAGAGCAACAAACAAATACAATAATAATATAATATAAATAATACAATAATAAATTAAATATAATGTAAATAATAATACAATAATAATACTATAATAATAAAATTATAATAATATGTAAATAATAATATAATAATATAAATAATATAATAATAATACTATAATAATATAAATAATAATTATAATAATAATAATATAAATAATAATAAAATAATAATAATAATAATACAATAATAATAATATAAATAATAATATAATAATAATAATAATAAAATTATAATAATATGTACATAATAATAATAATATAATAATACAATAATAATATAAATAATAATTATAATAATAATAATATAAATAATAATATAATAATAATAATAATAGAACAGCCAGTCTCCTCCTCCATGAGTGAGTAAGCCCCGCCCCCTGTCAGCTCTGGCCCCGGGCTGTGGGCGTGTCCCGGTGACGTCAGTCAGTGCTAGGCGCCGCCCTTGCCGTGAAGCCGGAAGTGTTTAGTGAGCGGGATGGAGAGCGGGGCGTACGGTGCGGCCAAGGCCGGGGGCAGCTTCAGCTTCGAGTCCTTCCTCAGGCGGCCGGAGACGGTACTAAGGGTGGCCAGCGCGGTGAGTAACTGGGGATAGTGGGAGTCAGAGTCCGGGGGATAGTGGGAGTCAGAGTCCGGGGGATAGTGGGAGCCAGAGTCCGGGGATAGTGGGAGCCAGGAGTCCGGGGGGATAGGAGTCAGGAGTCCGGGGATAGTGGGAGTCAGAGTCCGGGGATAGTGAGCCGAGTCCGGGGGATAGTGGGAGTCGGAGTCTGGGGGATAGTGGGAGGGGATTTGGAGTCTGGGGGGATAGTGGGAGTCAGAGTCCGGGAGAGTGGTTTTGAGTCTGGGGATAGTGGGAGTCAGGAGTCCGGGGGATAGTGGGAGTCGGAGTCTGGGGGGATAGTGGAGTCGGAGTCTGGGGGGATAGTGGAGTCGGGGGATAGTCGGAGTCGGGGGGGAGGGGGATAGTGGGAGATGCAGTCCCATGGGATAATAATAATGTAGACCAGGGCTGCCTATTAGTTAGATCCCCAGGTGGTTTAAAACTACAACTCCCATGATGCTTTGCAGCTAGAATGACAAGGCATCATGGAAGCTGTAGTTTTAACATCTCTGGGTATCTACCTATTGGGCAGCCTCCCTGTATAGTGACATAAAACCCCATTAAACCATTCATGGCTGGGTGGGTATTAATAACCCCCTCATTAACCCATTCATTGCTAGGTGGGTATTAATAACCCCCCCCTCATTAACCCATTCATTGCTAGGTGGGTATTAATAACCCCCTCATTAACCCATTCATTGCTAGGTGGGTATTAATAAATCCCCATTAACCCATTCGCTGCTAGGTGGGTATTAATAAATCCCCATTAACCCATTCGCTGCTAGGTGGGTATTAATAAATCCCCATTAACCCATTCGCTGCTAGGTGGGTATTAATAAACCCCCATTAACCCATTCGCTGCTAGGTGGGTATTAATAAATCCCCATTAACCCATTCGCTGCTAGGTGGGTATTAATAAATCCCCATTAACCCATTCATTGCTAGGTGGGTATTAATAAACCCCCCATTAACCCATTCACTGCTGGGTGGATATTAATAACCCCCCATTAACCCATTCACTGTTACTATTTGGAGAGAAAGGTGACGTGTTATTAGTATCCAGGTGCTGCAGGGCCTGGACTGTGACTTTAATTTGCTAACTTTAAATGCTGGGCTGTGACTTTAAACAGTTTATATGGGCTGTGATGTTAAATGCTGGGCTGTGACTTTAAATGGTTTATATGGGCTGTGATGTTAAATGCTGGGCTGTGACTTTAAATGGTTTATATGGGCTGTGATGTTAAATGCTGGGCTGTGACTTTAAATGGTTTATAGGGGCTGGGCTGTGACTTTAAATGGTTAACAGGATTAGGTATGAATTACTGTTTACTTGCACTGCTGGCTCTCAGTCCCAGCAGCATGTGATACAGAGCTTGTCATTCCATTCCTTCCTGCTCTGTACATGGGAAACAATAATAAGCTGCCTGCTTGCAGTCAGGTGATCTGTGGCCAGTGTAGGATTTCCTGGATATCACACAGCAGATTGCTTCACAGTGAGATCCTTTCACACAAATCCATCCGTGCACTCACATAAGGGGCCGCTATCTGTGCGCTCACAGCGCTGTCATTCTACTTAGCCAGCCTGGAAGCCATGTTTGGTGTGGCTAGGCAGCCTGGAAGCCATGTTTGGTGTGGACGGGCAGCCTGGAAGCCATGTTTGGTGTGGACGGGCAGCCTGGAAGCCGTGTTTGGTGTGGACGGGCAGCCTGGAAGCCGTGTTTGGTGTGGACGGGCAGCCTGGAAGCCGTGTTTGGTGTGGACGGGCAGCCTGGAAGCCGTGTTTGGTGTGGACGGGCAGCCTGGAAGCCGTGTTTGGTGTGGACGGGCAGCCTGGAAGCCATGTTTGGTGTGGACGGGCAGCCTGGAAGCCATGTTGGCTGACGATAGGCGCTGGACGTGGAGTAAATCCCAGGAATTAAACTAAAATATCTCTGTGGTGAAACATTGCATCATAGCCACATGCAGACGTGGTTTTAGTGCTTAGTAACCCTTTTGTGTCGTCTTTATAAGTTAATCCAATTTTAAAGTCTGCTCAAAGAAACTGTACCACTTGCACCCCAAGGTTCTTTTTAAATAATAAAGTTTTTAACCTTTTGAACAACCAACAACAGAATAATCTGGTCGTAACAAAGTCGCCTGTATAGCTCTTATGGGAACATTATTTGTGTGTATTATTTTTTTTTTGTCAGTCTGCAAGGAAAGGGTCTTTGGACCAAAACCACCATCAAATGTACTGTTTTTGGTGGTAAGTTTCCCTTTCAGGTATAAACATCAAATGGGCCTTGCATATTATAATATGGTCACGTGATCTGAGCATTGACCCCAGACGTGTTAAATAAGCTGGTGTCAGTTATGTTCAGCAGGGGGGGAGGGCACACATTCACTCATGGTTTGGGGCAGTCAGTCGTCAGCTGATCTCCGCAATCCACACACAAGTTACGGTGTCGGTTATAGTTGAAAGTCCCCGTATTCTGCTTTGCAATGTTTGTCTTGCTGTGTTGAATCTAACCGGAATTGTAGTGTGGCTGAAACTACTTCTTGTGGGGATAGATCTGACACCAAATCCATGGCCCTCCGCACCGAGAGCCCAACTGGCTGTCCACCATGTCTAGGTTAGCAGAAGTTTCTAACCACGATACTAGAAAACAATGCCCTCTCGCAGGGAACAATTGGATTGTGTGTGTGTTTAAAAAAAAACAAAAAAAACAAACACGAGTACCCCTCAGGGGTGGTGGAAAGACTTTATTTTATGGGGGTGTGACTGGGATCACATTGCCAGGTTCTGGTGCTTCCATTGTGTAGTTTGCCAAAATGACTTAGCGTGTGACTGGAGACTGCTGACTGTCGTTCTCCTCACGTTCACACTAAACGGTGCAAGCAGACTTATTTCGCATGAAAACGTGCTCTCTGGTGATTTGTGTGAATTGTAAGCTGTGTGCGTCCTGCTGGCTGGCGTTCTGCTCACGTTCACACTAATGTGAGAATATGTGTGTGCACTTTCAGGGAAGGACACTTCTCTCCGTGCCAACCCCATTACGTTGGATTTGATGGTCGGGGAGGGGGATACTATGTTTTTACACATTGATGAAGATCCAGGATATGCTATTATTTGGGCCTCACTGGATATTTATGTGCCTTTAAGACAGGGAAGTTTGAGAGTGCCAATATTTGGCACCAGTGTGCATTATGGGAAAGTATAGTTCTTAAACATCTCACCCTCATTTCACTGTGTTTGGTTACACTCTCTCCTGGATGTCGGTAAAACGCAGCATCCTATGTTTAATTATCTTTATGCAAACGCTGTATATTCACATGTAATTTATATTTTGTATTGCAAAGCCCAGTACCTCTCTCCTTGCTGCATTCTAGTAGTGACGGGCGGTTTGCAGTATATTACAGGATTTCTTTGCAGACTGCGTTTCATCCCTTAAAGCTGGCAAAGCATTGTGGACGTTGTCGTTCTTTTGCGTCCACACTTGGTTTGAGATACGTTGCCGTGCTAAGCCAACCAGTCGTTTGTGGTTGGGGGTCTTTACGCTGGAAATATACCATATCAATATGTTGACCATGTCTCTCTCTCTCTGTTTCTGCAGGTTTTTGCTATCATCGTTTTTGCTTGCATTCTGACTGATGGGTATCCGAGTGACCGGCAAGGACAGGTTTTCTGTATCTTTGGTGGCAATGCTGATGCGTGCAGATATGGGATTGGTATTGGAGTCATTGCATTCTTTGCGTGCGGGATCTTCCTGTCTCTGGATGTCTACTTTCCAAACCTGAGCAACAGTTCCCATCGCAAGTACATAGTGCAGTCTGACTTTGGCTTTTCCGGTGAGTGATGTTTCAACGTTAAATGTGTTTACTTAGATATATTGATATTTAGATGTCAGTGTTCCTTTTTTAATTTAAGATTAGGGCCCTCACTGTGTATTTAATACTGTTTTTCTTTAATCCAGTGGTGAGACTGGCTTCTAACCTCCGCTCATCTTGCCTGCCGTGACATCATTGCTCAAAGTGGAAGCATTGGTTTTAGTGGCAGAGATAGCATCTCTCCGAGCTGGCTGAGTTACCACAAGGGTCTACAAAGTGCGCATTGTTCTCAAGGGGGCTTTACAATGGTCCTTTCCCTGGGGTCCAGCTGTAATCATCTTTAAGATCTTCTTACTCTGCTCCCTCTCGCACCGTTTTATGGGGCTGGAGTGATGTCATAACCCGGTTCCTGGCATCAAGGCAGGGTGTGCGAGGGTGCAGTGCTGGAAAAGCCCAGACATCAACGTTCCCTCGCCGCCTGCCTCCATTCTCCCTCAGCCGGCTGGGCCGAAGGACCGACAAACACCCGTGCGCCAGGACATAATTACTAGTCACCATGGTGACCTGGTGCCTGAGATTTGTTGAGCCCTGGGTTAAAACCGGTAACAAAAAGTTTAAACCAAAGTCTGGATGGCTGTTCCTGATCACTCTGATTCCAAGGCTTCAATCAGGACTGTGCAGTGCAGCCCCCCTCATTTCTTGCCCTGTCTGAGGTTAAACTGAGTTACATTCCTGGGTAGGTACTGCTGTTTGCAGCTCCCACTGTTAATTCAGCTCTATTACTGATGTGCTGGCAGATGATCTGTTTCTCTCTCTCCCCGCATACCATTAAAGGGAGAAGGACAGAGTTAGAGGCAGTAGCTGCAAATAGCTGTTTATCGCCCACAAGGACAAACGTTACCGCGTTAATAGTGGAACTGGGTTTAAAAGGTTATTTTACAGGTGTGAGCAGAATGTGGGCTGGCTGTGTTCTCAGTCACGTGACCTGTATTCTTGGTTTCTTACAGCACTGTGGAGCTTCCTTTGGTTTGTGGGATTTTGCTTTCTGGCCCATCAGTGGAGTATAGAACTTCCTGAACCACCGCTCACTGGACAAAGCAATGCCCGGGCAGCCATTGCTTTTAGCTTCTTCTCCATCCTCTCCTGGGTAAGTTGAAAGGGTTATTTTGAGTGAGTGGTTTAAAAGAACGTGGTGAAAGGGGGAGGATACGTCCCATGATTGTCCTGGCGTGGAGCTTAAAAAAAAAAAACAAACAAAAAAAACGCTCATTTAAACTCACCCTGTTTCAGGTTCCCCTTGCATTACTTGCTTATAAGAGGTACAGGATGGGAGTTGCTGATTTCAATCCAAACTACGTGGACCCGTCACAGGACACGACTCCTCCATATTCCAGCTATCCGGACGCAGTAACCGACAACTATCAACAGCCACCATTTACCAACAACCCAGATGCAGGGGATGGTTACAAACCCCCGCTGTACTGAGTAAGGGGATCCCGTAGGAAAAGCTTGAACATAGACTGCCAAACTCTGTATGAGCTTCACACCAGCCGTCCAGCCTGGACCTCTCTGGCCACCAGATATCTCTGTGCGTTGATTGCAGGAGATGTCTTCGGCACCAAAATCATGTGTGTGCACTTTCTCTCTCTGCCAATCCCGTTATGCTGGATCTGATGGTCGGGGAGGGAGATACTATGTTTTTACACATTGGTGGAGACCCAGGATATGTTTTATTTGTGCCTCACTGGATATTTATGTGCCTTAAAGACAGGGAAGTTTGAGAGTGCCAATACACATTAGTCCCAATTTATTTTACACAAAATGCAGCTGGTTTAAGCACTTCCCCTCTAGCCTCCTGCAGTTTGCACACCGTTTGGGCTGATCCACTTAACCATGAGCTGTCTGGAATTCACATTTTAAGGCAAAATTATCTAAATATAAAACATTTTCCATTCTTGGTGAATTCCTAATAATTTCTGGTTTAGTGAAGACGCCTGCCTTAGGGGTTTAATCTTTAAACTGTGGGTTTTTGCCAATTACCTGCTTTGGTCTGAAATTTGTAATATGGTTTTCAATTAACAAATTGATGTTTTTCTTAACATTGAGATGTGATGAGTGACTAATGACTTTAATTTAGACTGTTTAAAAATAGGAGTTTGAGGATTCCTTGGCCTCTCTATTCTGGGCTAAAGTTTGCTGCTTGGTGCCAATCATGGAATAACTGTGTGAATATACTATAGATTAAATAACCACTGCTCAATGCTTTGAATGCTTTGTCCCAAACAGGTTGCACAGGGCTATTGCAATATTGCCTTCTACTCGACTGTAATAGACGTTATTTTCACTTTCACAGTTCAGGGGAGGTTTCTTCGCAGTGGGATTGTAGGGGAGCTAGGTGTTTGTTTGGTGTTGAAATTAAAGATGATCTGTTGCACTTATTCTGTGTGACTTGTCGGGTAATTACCCCCCCGCCCCACCACGTTTTCCTGGACACGTCAAATGCTACCAGTAAGTTAATCAGGTGAATCATGCAGCATGTGAATGCTACATACAGTGCAGTAGGACTTTCATTACGAAGTTTTGTGGATCCCAAGAAATCGTGGACCTGGCAACATATCCGACATCCATACATTAATAGGAAGCAGAACTGTATAATGTGAGCATCTATCTGCACTGCAACAGGGTGAAAAGTTATTCAGCGTTAATTACAAATTTAAGGTCGTATTAGCTGAAATATAAACATTCTCTAAGTTGCCTGTTCGACCACTTGGAATTCCCATTTACTGAATAACCCTGTAAGTAAATATATATATTTGTTAAACAAAGGGCAGTACTTGTTTCAGAAAACGTATGTTGGTAAGTTAAATCTATATCGGGCTTGCCTAACGTATGTGAAAATTAAGGTAACGTGCGTAAATAAGGATAAAATGCCCATGTTGTGGTATCAGGAAATGAAATATCCAATGCCAGAACCATATCAAAACCTTAAATGACTGAATCTGCTCTTTTCCAAACTATTTTAAATGTCACAGATCAGCTTTAATCACAGGACATGTCTGGTGTGTTTGTGTTTAATGCAGTGTCTTCTAATAAAATGTATTCACAAAATCCACTATGTCCTGGTTTCATTGACTCCACTGTACAATATATATATGGAGGAATCTATTCCTTATAAACAAATCATACTGCGAGCAGCTGTAGCCTTGAGATAATCTGGGGCTCAGTCACTGGCAGCTTTCTGTCTGTTACAGGTGACTGAATGCAGGTCTATCGCAATGAGTGAACAAACAATGACAGCCATAATAAACTCCAGAAACCTTCATTGTCCTAGATAGTAGACCTGGCCAATTCGTTTCAGTCCAAATGTGAATTCTGGCTAAATTCGGACATTCGGATACTTCCAAATGGATGAATTGCCCAAGTTCCGAAATTACCAGAGCACAGTATTGGCTAAGAGCTAATATACTTACCCAGTGGAAAAATGTTACACTGTATACAATTTTAAATAAAAAGTATACAAACATAGCCAGGATTCAGCTGTAAGCATTTGCAACAATTACAACAATCAAGTAACATACATTCTTATAAAATTTAAGTTACTTAGCCAGTCAGTGTAATGACATGAATGAATAAGTAGATAACTCCCTAATTCCCACGGTATTAGGGAGCTATCTACTAAAAGACCTAAATTGGTCTTTCAGACAAATTTATTAATACTAAGTAAAGATTACTTAGGATTAGTAAATTATGCCCCTACTCGCAGTATAGCAGGTCTATTAAACAAAACAAAAAAGTCCTGCCCTACCGAGCCGTGCGAGTGGGGGCTTCTAACCTGAAGGGACCTATTGCCCTACAGTAAAATAAGGGGGGCCCTAATGTCCTCCCCCCCTGAATGTCCTCCCCCCCTGAACGGTAGGTGGGGGCCCTAAATACTTAATAAGGGGGGGGACACACCTAATGTCCTCCCCCTGAGCGGCAGGTGGGGGACCTAAATAAAAATGTTACCCCCCAAACCCTTAGTTACCCCCACCCCAAAAAAAATTAAATAAAAAATTATTAACCCCTACCTACACCCCCCACCCTAAAAATAACAAGGGGGGAACCTTTAACTAAGCACCTGTAAAAAGATAAATAAAAAAAATTACCATTTGATGTTTTCTTTCTTCTAAAAATCTCTTTTCAGCCCCCAAAAAGGCCAAATAAAAAATCCATAATAACCGACGTGCACAAAAAATAAAATAAAATCCTTCACCCATGAAGGCTCTGCGCAGACTGAGCTCTGTAGGGCGGGGGAAGGCTTATAGCACTCTGATTAGTGGGTTTAAGCCATCCAATAAGAGAGCTCTGGCAGGTAAGTCTCTAAATTTACCTGTCACAGCACTCTGATTGGTTAGCTTGAAATCCATCAGAGTGCTGTCATTTTACACAGCGTGGGAAAGTTCTTTGGAATTTTCCCACGCTGTGTAACTTGACTCATAACACCGATTGTAAAAGCCCCCACTCGCGTGGCGCAGGTGGGGGGGACCTTTTTTATAGAACAGTGAGCAGCCTGTTGTATAGTAGGGGCAGATTATTTACTAATACTAAGTAATGTTTTTACTTCGTAGTAAATTTGTCTGAAAGTAAAAAAATTTTGGGAATTATCTACTAAGCGGCTGCAAGAGAAGTTCCAAAGTGTCAAACCGAAAATTTTCCTCATGCACATTCCTACTAGATAGAAGGAATTTTAACAAAGCAAGCCAATAAGTGAATCTGTTTTGTTATAATTTAGTTGCATTAGTTGTGAATAAATTACTGTTTGGTCATGGATAGCTGCCCATCACACCTATAAGCACTTGTTTGACGTACAAAATCCAAATCACGGGGCATTACTATAGAGTTGAATCCCCAATGCAGCCATGAGGCAGTTTCTCACACAAAGTTGGATTATAGATATAGGGATTTGTGAGGTCAGGTACAGACGTTGGATGAGTGCTTATTTACAAACGTCATTGTAATTCATCCAATAGGATTTCATTGGATTAAGGGCAGGGCTCTGTGAAGGCCACTAGACTTCCTGCACATTAAGATATACCTTCAAGGACCTGGCTTTGGGCACAGTCATGCTGGAACAGGAGTGGCTTCTCCAATGTTGGAAGCACAAATAGTCTAAAATGTTCTTATATCCTGTAGCATTAAGATGGCTCTTCATGGGAACTGCCCGGTCTAGCCCAAACTCATTTTCCTTTCAAACATTTACAGTAAGCACTGTGAATGCTAGTAGCCCATGGAATCCACCATAGTGACACCTGATTCAGCACTCCAGAGAGCACCTTCCCACAGCTCTATAGTCCAGTGGTGGAGTGCTGTACAGGGCAACATGTGGCATTGTTCCTGTTGATGTTTAATTTGAACAGCTGCTCAGAATGAACACAAATTTCTTAAAACAAGATAACTGATAGGTGAGAGCACACAAAACAAAGAAATACTACCCACACTGTAGTCAAATGATCTGGAAAAAAACAAATAAAGAAAACAGAGTAGTATATCTTGATACAATATATTAACAAAAGGTGCCAATCACACTCACATAGAGCCACTTAGATAGCTGGCTCAAACTTGATGCCTTAAATATATAAAACAGGTCCTTCACTGGGAACTTTTTTCCTTTGAATGTAAAATCTCCAGAAAGCAGAATTAGGAGTAAATACTTTATTCTTCAAAATTATGAAGTGAATAAAAACAAAAGGTAATTAAAAGTCCCAAAAGAACAAGTCCAATCACTTGACGCGGAACGTGATGACGCAGAGGGCGTCCCGACGTCAAAAACCGGAACGGAAGGATGTAAGGGAGAAAGGGCGCCAAAATTCAAGTATATAATTCAGATGCCTTGGATATGGATATCACTTCGGAGGAAGGCGAACAGCCGAAACGCGTCAAGTGATTGGACTGGTTCTTTTGGGACTTTTAATTACCTTTTGGTTTTATTCACTTCATAATTTTGAAGAATAAAGTATTTACTCCTAATTCTGCGTTCTGGAGATTTTACATTCAAAGGAAAAAAGTTCCCAGTGAAGGACCTGTTTTATATATTTAAGGCATCAAGTTTGAGCCAGCTATCTAAGTGGCTCTATGTGAGTGTGATTGGCACCTTTTGTTAATATATTGTATCAAGATATACTACTCTGTTTTCTTTATTTGTTTTTTTCCCAGATCATTTGACTACAGTGTGGGTAGTATTTCTTTGTTTTGTGTGCTCTCACCTATCAGTTATCTTGTATTATTCACTTTGTTTGTGGTTTGTGTGGCCCACAAAGGCGATAGTAGCACCTACCAACTTAGGGATTTATTCACTTTATTTTCTATTGTTTTTCACAAATTTCTTAAAGCTCCTGATAGTTTTTGTGCTGATGTTTCTTCCAGAGCCAGTTTGGGGCTCTGTACAGAGTGCAGCAACAGACAAGATCTCGTCTGCCGTCTTTTCAAGCCTTCTCATTCTAAACCTGCCCAGACTTGGCTGTCCAATCACAGACTTCCCAATGCAGCTCAATAAGAAGTCTTCACAAGGCAGGTGCTCTGGGCAATTGCAGTCTCCTACGTTTATCTCCTCTGAGCTAGCCAAACCCAGAAGTAACAGGAACAGGTGTCTGACAGCTGGGTGGTATTACAAGGATAATTGTTAAAGTGGTAATGTCTGTTGAAATCTGCACTTGTCAAATGGAAGGAACATGAGAGTTCACAAAGTACTGTATCAAGTTAATTCCTCTAGGGCTGTTCATTTTTTCATATTTAAATTAGACTCCTCTTTTAAGGGCTGCTCTGCCCAGTTTACAGTATTAATAAACCTTCCACAGCAATTTCATCAGCAGCTCTCTACATAAAACAAAAGCTATTTTCTTCCCAGTAATGTATGATCCCAGGGAAGAAGTTACACAATAAAAAGTTTATTAATAAGCACATTATTAAATATTCCCAGCACATTTTGTTTCTCCAACCCCACGGACCATGTTTAGCTGCAGGTTCCCTACAGGTGGTTCAGTATACAGTGATTGTTATTATGGGAGCTGTAGCCCAATACAACTTGGGAAGTTGCAGTATGATACCCCTGGAATAAAGCAGGTACAGGCGTTGCCGAAACCGTACAATTTGGTCAGGATACCATGTTCTGTGAGTGTGGTAGCGTGGTTAGTGGTGTCCGCTGGGATTTTCTTTTTAAAATATTGTTATAAGGGGTAGTGTCCATAACATTTAGAAGTTGATTGTTTTCTTTGCCTCCACTTGGGCTCTGCTTTTGGAAATAGCATTGTCTGCAAACAGAGTGGTATTTATCAGCCCCTCCAATGACCTCCACCTGTAACAAAGAACATTTAAAATTTATGCAATCAAATATATACATTGTCTTAATCTGACTGAATGCCATGTCAAGGTCATACACAGATGGTATTTTACCCCAACAAGACTGGCCAAAATGTACAATACATACGATTCTATTTGGAGATGTGGCACGCACGGAGGCACATACATTCATATATGGTGGGCCTGTCCACTAGTCAAAGCGCTTTGGGTGTGGGCATTTAATATCTTCTACACAGTTACACTTAAACTCAATAAAAATCCAGCTTCCGCCCTTCTACAATTGAATTGGCAATTAAAGTCAGATATATTGATTTAAATATGATATAAGTAATTTTAACTGCTTTGGTACAGTTAAAATCATTATTGCTAGACATTGGAAGTCCTCTAACCCATTCCAGAAATCCCCTTTGATCAAATTATATTTCAACTGACAATAGAAAAAAAAAAAAGACATAATAGGACGGTTTTTCCCCCCAAAAAGAGAATGGTACTCTAACAGTGTAAAAATATCCAATAATAGTGGTTACAAGCGGGCGAATTTTGTATTGTTATATTTTAATAAGACTTGTATCTAGAAGGCTGCGAAATATTAGAAATCCTCTTTGCTCTGTATAGACGGAGGGTTCTCTTGGTCTTGTGACAGAGTCCGTCTCAGACAGTCTTTATAAAATGTCGTGTCTATTATATCAATCGAATATATTTTGTTACATGATTCTTTTGATACTATGAAAAATAAATTTCAATAAAATTAAAAAATAAAATCATGAATGCAGAACATACAAAGATACAAAATGCATATGAACAAACTAAGCCTAGTACATACACAACATATATTGTACACTGTTGAAATATTGGTTTGTGCAATATACTGGATTCCTTCCTGCATATAAATGCTGATCTTCTGAAAACTGAGTTAAAGCATGTTAACCCAGCTAGGTCATTCTAGATTTCAGGTGTTTTACATAGAGTTTATCAAATAAGCACAAAAATAAAGTAAGAGTGATTAGATTTATAAGATCAGTCAAGACAAAGTTGTTTTATTTTACTCATTATGCCAGTGTCAAAATTAATGCAGATCTAAACAAAGATACGAGGCATAGGTAAGTAATTGGAAAAGGATTGTCATTTGGTGTTAAACGTCGTCCTCTAGCTAATAAAATGAATGGAAAGTTGTACATGTAGCATGTCGAGAGCCTAGAATGAAAGCTAGGAATCCTAACTTTTTAATATTTGGTAATGACACCCCAACCACAATGGCTACATTAAAAAGGTCTCGAGAATCTATGCTTTTAGAATGGAATGGACCTGTCTGGGCAAGTAGGTTTCTAGAGAAATTGTGATGAGTAAAGAATACGAATGCTCACTATTAAAAAGGTCTTACAATTAATCCTTGATGGCAGAACTAAAGTGATACACTTTATGTTGTACATAAATAAAAACTGGGGTGGATCACAAGCCTGCACTTACAGGAGAGAAGTACTATGTATAGTAAAGGATCACTAGTGTCAGGAAAACAAACTAATTTTCCTGACACTATAACCCTTAGGCCCCCCCCCTCCCTTGGTGCTGAAGGGGTTACTTGCCTTAATCCAATGCTGGGCTCCCTCAGCACTGGTGACCTTGCCTCCCACTGATTTCTCAATGCTTTCCTATGGACGTTCTGCACGCTGAATGTGATTTTCGCATCCAGCGTCGCAGAAGCGCCTCTAGGAGACTGGATTAACCCTGCAATGTAACACTACCATGCAAACATGCCACCTCAGGAATTCAAATTTTCATAAAAATAAAATTTTTAAAAAAGGCTACAGGGGAAAAAAAAAAACAAAAAAAAAACATACCTCTTTCTCTGTTCCTAATCTTTGGGTGTAAGCAGCCTCCCGATAACACTCCATGCAGACTGCATTCAGCTTCACCACACTCTCTGCCAAAGGTACCAAATTAAGAATATCACCAAACGCCTAGATAAACCAGAAAGAGTACTTAATTTGTCACAGCCAAATGAAGCAGCCAAAGATTAAACAATCTACAGGAAGGCTATACGTTTATTGCCCAGTGCTCATTATACTCTGCCTACCTTCCTCTGGAATGTGCCATCCAGGGCAGCCACGATCACAGTTTTCCCCTGATTGGCCATTTCTTCACAGAAGTCTACTATGTCAGGGAACTGCAGACAGATAATTTGTGAATAGTCAAGAATGGTTAAGGAACAGAATAAAAAGTAACTTAATATAAGAGCAGATACTCACAAATTGCCCTTCATCAATTCCAATCACACTGCAGGTCAGAGCTTCCTTAGAAACCTCTTGCAGGATGCATGCAGAAACTGCTGCCATTGTGTTTCTGTTAAAAATGTGCATTGTCAGTAAATTATAGGAAAGATCCAATAATATCAGGAAGTGGCAAGTGCAGTATGTATATGGTATATGTATATTTTATATAGTACACATTACAGTAGAAGGTATATCAGTAGAATTTACCCTGTGACAGTTTAAAAGCCAATTTCTGCAGCAGAGTTGACTGCCCTTTGTAACAAGGAAAGTATTAGTCTGCTGGGTAGATATGTTAAAAGTTGTAACATGGATGTATAACTCACTTGTCATGTGTGGAAAGATGCTCTTTGCTGTAACGTGTGTCCTTGGCGTATTTGATCACCATGCATTTGTACTGAGCAATCTGAAATCGACGGACTCTGCGCATTAGCTCGGTGCTAAAAATAAATAAATACATACTAAGTGAACTGCTCTACCACATGTCTATTTTATCAAATGTTTTCACAGTTACATATAGTATGACATTTGTAACAATGTACAACAAGCAAAATAAAGTATAATGAAGTTGACCATGTTTTTATGAAGTGTGTGATCACGGTATGAGTAACTGATAGCAATTACAATCTAGGACTAAACATGTGTTGTTCAAGTAGAATAAAGGTATTTTTAGTCAACACCATAGTTTACTCATTCTAAGTTGGCCCTATTGGATAACTCCATGATATCATTGTACATTTCCCCAGTACGCTATTAACAAGACATGTTACCGATACAGTTTAAAAAACAAAACAGTAAAGCATTGGATAATGTGAAACATGCAGTAATATCTGTGATTGGGCACATTATGAAATGGCTGTCCCTCAGTAAGAAGGGAATACTCAGATGGCTGTAGTGTAAATGTAGATAAGTCTCATGCCAGACAATAGCTATTTATACCATAGATGATTGGTACGGGCGTGTGCCCATCCGATCTAAACAAGTTCCATGCATGCCAATTTTGTGGCTGGTACCCTGATTGAATAGTGAATATTTAATTTCCTCCATAGACCCTAAACCTACACTACGCTAGGAAGGCATTCATGAATAGGTGGATTGTCCCACTATTTAGATACACGTACTTTTGCAGCGTTAAGGTGGTGAAATGCTATGGACTGGGCACTCACTCCTTGGTTTTGGGTGAGATGTGGAGAAAGGTTTCCTGAAAATGGTTTGATATAGGGATGCTGGCGATATAAGTTAAGAGTGTGTCCCAGAATTAGAAATAAGAGCATTACCACCAAACGTTATTAGTCCCTCTCAGCCGCACACCGATCAAATTTACGCCAGAAATCAATTCAATACCACTGGAGTTTTGTTCTGCCACTTCCTTAACTGCATATAGATGAACTTACCTTTTACCAGAAAACATTGGTCCAAATATCACCTGTAAGATAGAATTTACATGATGTAAGTAAAGTATTCAACATCTTAAATCATCACTTGATATCAATGTCTCATTACAAGCTCTTGCTATTACCGACCCTTTCAGAACTGGAACTATGTGTTTCCAAGTCATGATTTGGTCTAGTTTCATAACCAGTAATACCCATTACCCCTCTAGATGGCAGTACTGGACTCAATTTTTCACCATCTGCAGGCAGCTGTCAGACACGTTTAAATTGAACAAAGCAGACACTGACAACGCCCAAATGTACACAGCAGACTGGAGGTGGGAATTCTGTACATATGGACAGCTAAACAGTAAAATAGTAATTTGCTTATTCAACATCTGTACTGTACATTGAGATTTATATATTAAATGCAGGAGCAGTACAGTTTAATAATGCTAACTATACATTGTCGCCATAGGAAGTTATATTTATTCACCTAACTGGAAATTGTTAGAGGAGGAATTGCAAATATCTGCTAAATGGCTTAAATGCTGCACGAACCCAGACTTTGAATAACACAAAGTAGTGATAATAGTGAATCAACCAGGTCTGTCTCTGGGTTCTCACTAAACAGAAATGTGGCGCATTAAAGCAGTCATTGCTCCACCTTTGTTTGCCGACTGCCATGTGGAATGATTGACAGGGAGCCAAGATGAGGCTCCCAGGACATAGGTGGATGGATTTCCACATTCTTACAAAATATATTTCTAAAATACAAGTTTTAGGTAAGATCACTAATCACAAAAACAAGTTTAGCGTAATGAAGCAGTTTGTCTATAGATTATGCCTCTGTCATGAGACACGGACTTACTGGGAGGTTATTTAGCAAGCTAACAGAACTAGACAAGTTTAGCACAATATTTTTAAAGCCACAATTTACACGTTTACAGACCAAATGAAGTGTTACACTAATGTTAAAAGTAAAAAAAAAAGTGAAGGAACAAGTTGTAATTTAGAGTGTTAACATCCCCGGGGACCGGACAACACGACTGCGTAATTAGGGGAGGAAATACCATCTATATGAAAATAAGTTTTTTGTGCTTTAATGGGACCTGGGATCCAAATTTTTGGGGAAGTAACTATACAAAACCCAAACAGGAAATAAACCAGACTTAACTCCAACTAAATGGGAAAATAATTGATTATATGTCCCATCATACAATGCACTGAAGGAACAATCCAAAATAACCATGGACTGCCAGTCCCATCATCCCATCCCAATGCACTGAACAATCCAAAATAACCATGGACTGCCAGTCCCATCACAATGCACTGAAGGAACTGTAACGGACCGTTTTGCACACAAGGGGTTAAAACTGTTTAGGCGATTGTCCCCTTTTCAGAGATGCAGACACAGCTACTGTAGAACACCAAACTCCCGAACCGCAAATAAGGTAATGCTCCAATCTCCCGAACTACATACAATATAACACTCCAAACTCACGAACTGGAACCAGACGAATAGGAAAAGCATCCAAGCGGCTTCCACTACTAGCAATCAGTAAATCCCCCCAAAGAGGAGACAAGGCTCCGTGTTGAGGGTCAAGCAGTGGTCTGTTTAATGAGGGCTACCTGCCCAGTATTTATGCAGGTCTCCCACCTGGTGCACTCCCCTAGAGGACCAAATGGGAGACTGACAAAAGACAGACAAGTATCAATTTAGGACACAGACACATTCCCACAATGCATCCTGGCTTCCTCCCCTCTGCCTTGGAGATAATTGAGAAGTAATTGAGTTATCTCCCAGGACAAAGGCAAATCGCCATTATGCACGTGGGGATACTAAAACAAGAATTATTAAAATACACCATATAGGACATGTTAAATTAAAACTATATATTTAACATATCCCCAGATAGCTCAGGTCTGAACGCACATCAAGCGAATGGCGCTCAGACCACACGAATACAGTTCAATCGCCATGGAGCCAAAGTCTTTACAAAGTCAGTTCTCATACGAATGAGCTCCATGGGATTTCTATCTGGGTTATAACACAGTCAGATAAAACTACCGAACACCGGGCCGTTCGTGCACTCCAGTCGAACAATAAGGGAGGTCGGCGGCTTCAGCGGTGTTTGCGCCAAACTGTGTCCGGTTTTAGTTCCATGAGTTAGACGTCGAACACCGCTGTGCGTCCGCGTGTTTAAAATGGCCGCGACCTCGTGTTCGTGATACGAATGGCGGCCACCCAGTAGTTGTCAATTAAGCTGCGGTTAACCGCAGCTTCTGGGAGGCTAATTGCCGGCACACTCCAGCTCCCAGGTGGTCCAGTCATTCGTGCGGTTGTTCGGTAGATTGAATCTACCTAACACTGGGCAGAAAAGCACGAATAAGTCTTTTCTGCAGGAAAAAAGATGTCGTAACATGGGGCCCATAGTCCAAAGACAGCTGGCGAGCAACCAGGCTTCTCCAATGCAATGTGGCGAGATTGCTCTCGTCACATCTCTCCCCTTTTCCAAACAGACTAACAAGGTATCTGACCTCCTGCCAGTCAGTGCCCTTGTTAGTCCAGCAGCCCACCCACAAAACAATCAACAGCACAGCCCACCCACAATAAATGGCCACTACACCTGGGTAGAGGAGAAGCTTGTCCATGTCCAAGTGCCTCACCACGGCTGTGCTGGGTACGGGTACGCTGACTTGGTGGGTTGCTGAGTGGGCGGAGACCAGCGGTACTCTGCCCTGGTGCCAGCGCTACTGGTGCGGTAGCCTGGTTGTTGGAGGGGGAGACCGACTGTCTCCCCTTTAGAGAGACAGCCCTGCTGCTGGAGACCGACTGTCTACCCTTTAGACACACAGCCATGTTGCTGGGGGGCAGAACCGACCGTCCCTACCCCCTGTGCTGTACGTGCAGAGACCACTGTCCCATCTGCACGGTTGTGGGGCTTACCGTCTCCCCCGGTACATTAAGCTGCCGCTGGGGAGAGGGGGTAACAAGCTCATCTCCCATACATACTTCCAGCCGCGGGGGAGGGAGACAGACTGTCTCTGCTCCTAATACAGAGTCCTGCTGCTGGGGAAAGGAGCTCGGGCTCCCAATTCCATGCAATCCCATCATACAATGCACTGAAGGAACTGTAACGGACCGTTTTGCACACAAGGGGTTAAAACAGTTTATGCGATCATCCCCCTTTCAGAGATGCAGGCACAGCTACTGTAGAACACCAAACTCCCGAACCGCAAATAAGGGAATGCTTCAATCTCCCGAACTGCATAAAATATAGCACTCCAAACTCCCGAACTGGAACCATCAAATAGCTGCTAGCAGACGAATAGGAAAAGCATCCAAATGGCTTACACTCCTAGCAATCAGTCTCTATCAGCATTCAGTAAATCCCCCCAAAGACGAGACAAGGCTCCATGTTGAGGGTCAAGCAGTGGTCTGTTTAATGAGGGCTACCTGCCCAGTATTTATGCAGGTCTCCCACCTGGTGGACACTCCCCTAGGGGACCAAATGGGAGACTGTGACAAGGGACAGACAAGTAGACAAAAAGGACACACAGTCACAGTATATTCCCACAATGCATCCTGGCTTCCTCCCCTCTGCCCTGGGAGATAATTGAGAAGTAATTCAGTTATCTCCCAGGACAAAGGCAAATCGCCATTATGCATGTGGTGATACTAAAACAAGAATTATTAAAATACACCAGGTAAGACACATTACATTAAAACTATACATTTAACATCCTCAGATAGCACAGGTCTGAGCGCACATTATTAAGCGAATGGCGCTCAGACCACACGAATACAGTTTAATTGCCATGGAGCCAAAGTCTTCACAAAGCCAGTTAAAAACATCAGGCCGTTCGTGCACTCCCGAACAAGGTTAACCACAGCTTCTAGGAGGCTGATTGCAGGCACACTCCAGCTCCCAGGTGGTCTATTCATTCGTGCGGTTGTTTGGTAGATTGAATCTACCGTACACCGGGCAGAAAAGCATGAATAAGTCTTTTCTGCAGGGAAAAAGATGTCTTTTAACATGGGCCCATAGGCCAAAGGCAGCAGGCGAGCAACCAGGCTTCTCCAATGCGGCGAGATTGCTCTCGTCACAGGAACAATCCAAAACTAGAAAAGTTACAATTTCTGGGGAAATTGTGTGAAGTGTTCTTGCCTCCACCAGTAGTCTACAACTGGAGTGGGCGGAGTAACTGTTATCATTTATATAGCACATTTAATTGCAACGTTGTTGCACAGTTACATTAAACCATACATTTATAAAAACATTAGCAGGTGTTCAAAAGGCC
>OW240916.1:3435713-3461282 GCA_933207985.1 Pelobates cultripes
GCCTATAGTGCCACTACATCTAGGGCCACCATGCCCACCCCTCCCCTTCAGGGCCCCAAAATGCCCACTGCGTTGGACTCAGCGCAAGAGCATATGGACTCGGAGGAATTGCATTCCCTCTTGGACGCGGCTATGGCGAAGTCTGTAACGCAGGCCATAGTTACGGCCATGGGTGCCATGTCAGAGAATTTATCCCATTCCATAACTACGGCAATGAGAGCCACGCAATTACCTGCTAACCCCACGGCTAACCCCCCAGAGAATAAGCTGGTGGCCCCTAGTGGGCGTAAGGCCGCTAAAAAATCTCGTCATTTAGACGATTATGCCTCCAAAACCCTACAGACGGACAGGGCACGTCCTGTCACAGAACCTGTGGTTGGACCACAACTAAGAGCCCCCCACCGGGCAAAATCGGTGAGGAAATGGAAGAGGGCTAAGGCCCTACTGGAATCCTCCGACTCTGATTCGGAGCTAGAGGAGGCTCAGAGCGAGTCCGAAGAGGAGGACTCTGATGATTATAATGAGGACTCTATTGAGACTCACTTGCGGGACTATAGCTCCGCCACGGGCATGGATATGGACCGTAAGGACGGAGCTGACGATTCAGCTTTGATTGACCCGCAGGGCGAACCTTTGTTCGACCCGGATACCTTACAGCATCCAAGGTCCTCCGAGTGGTACCCTCTGGACCACGTAGCAAAATATATTGCTGCCCACATCAGAAAGCCACTGGATAAGGTGGCGCGGAACAAGCTGCGGGCAGAGTGCCCCCGCCCCACATATGGCATGCGCCACCCCGGAAGTGGACCCAAAAATCGCCCAATTCCTGGGAAAATCTGGCTGGAAGGCCAAGAAGGGCCTGGATTTTGCCTGGCGTAATTGCCAGGATAAGGTATTGGACATCCTTGGCCCGAACGCGAGGATGTTCGATATGGTCGAAATCGCGTTGGCAGGGGGTACACCGCTGGACCTAGAAGCCCTTCGGGGCTGGATCCAACGTGCCGTGTGTCTCCTGGGCAACGCGAATACGGCAGTGGCCACAGAAAGGCGCAAGGGGATTTTAATAAAAATTGAGCCTAAACTAGTTAATCTGTCAATCTCAGAACCAGGTCCCCAGGCCAAAGCCCTCTTATTCGGGGATAACTTTGTAAAGGAATTAGGCACGTATGTGGGCACCTTTACGGCACTTGATAAGGCTCAGGCCAGCATGAAACGAGTGTTCCACCAGAGGGTTTTTGGCGGGGCTGGCATATATCGGGGCCGTCTGCCCGGCCGCTCGTACCGGGGCTCCCGTGGCTCCGTACAACCTAGAGTCACACCCCCGGAACCCAAGCAAGCCTCACCATTTTTCCCGGTTCGAAGCAGACCATGGCACTCCCGAGGACCCAGAGGCTCTTCATATGGCCGACGGCCTTATGGTAAGTGCACTACCTCCTCATCTGTCTGCGTTAACTATGGTGGGGGGCAGACTGAGCCTTTTTTGTCAAAGCATGGCACATGATCACGGCAGACGCCTGGGTGCTCCACACGGTCCGGGGTTATTCTATAGACTTCGTTCAATACCCAGTCCAATTAGAACCCCCCGGCCGAATGGTGTTCTCCACACGGGACCGGGAGTTGATAACTCAAGAGGTCCAGGCCTTAGCCTCAAAAGGGGCAATCTATTCGGTTCCCTCTACCACACCGGGCTTCCTAAGCAACCTATTCTTGGTACCCAAAAAAGGCGGAGGTGTCCGCCCAGTCATCAACTTGAGACCTTTAAACATGTTTGTCACATACCACCATTTCAAGATGGAAGGTATACACTCCCTACGGGACCTCCTCCTCACAGGGGACTGGATGGTCAAACTCGATTTGAAGGACGCATACCTCACGGTCCCAATGGCCGACGACTGCAACCACTTCCTGCAATTCCGCTGGGAAAGGAACGTGTGGCGTTTCCAATGCCTACCGTTCGGCCTCTCATCAGCTCCCTGGTGCTTCACAAAGCTCATGAAACCAGTGGTGGCCCTCCTACACAGCAGGGCCGTACGGCTCATAATATACCTGGACGATATCCTCATCATGGCCCAGGACCCGCTTCTGTTGCAAGAACATTTCTCCTGGACGCGGAATCTGTTAGAAAACCTGGGTTTTCTGATCAACTGGGAGAAGTCGGTCATCGAACCCTCGCAGGATATAGAATTTCTGGGATTCACCATAAACGCGGTGACCGGAACACTCCTACTCCCAGCGACCAAGGTCAAGGCCATCAAAAAGGAGCTCAGGAGGACGCTCACACGTCCGGTCCTTACTTTGATACAGCTGGCCAGGATTGTAGGCCTCCTCTCGGCGTCAATTCAGGCCATTTTCCCCGGACCCCTACACTACAGAGCACTTCAACGGTTGAAGGCAAAATACCTTCGCTTGGGGCACTCATACTCCGACTCTGTTCCCCTCGACTGTGCCGCCAAAGAGGAAATCAAATGGTGGCTACAACACATGGAGGCCTGGAATGGCCGCGCGATCTTCGGAACGGCGCCAGACCTCGTAATCGAATCCGATGCCAGTTTGCTCGGTTGGGGTGCGCGCTGCGGACCTTTCTCCACCGGAGGAAGATGGTCCAAGGAGGAACAAGGACTTCATATCAATTGCCTCGAACTGCTGGCAGGTTCGTTTGCTTTACGGAGTCTCTTGAACGTGTCGACCAACTGTTCCATCCTGTTACGCATGGACAATGTGTCCGCAGTTCGATATATCAATCACCTCGGGGGCACGAGGTCAGCAATACTTGCGGAATTAGCGAAGGACTTCTGGCAGTTCTGCCTGGACCGTAATATATCAGTGCAAGCGGAACACATCCCAGGGATGAGCAATGTGGTAGCGGATTGGAACTCCAGACATCTACGGGATGCCAGCGATTGGCGGCTGAATCCGGCCATTTTCAGCCATTTACACTCACTGTGGGGGACGCTGGACATCGACCTGTTCGCGTCACGGCTGAACACGCAGTTGCCGAAGTTTTTCAGCTGGAGGCCAGATCCGGAGGCTCTGGCGACAGAGGCTTTCCGACAACCGTGGCCGCACACCAGGCATTACGCTTTCCCCCCCCCTTCTCTCTCATAGCGCGGACCTTGTGTTTACATTAAAAGGCCTGCAGGGACAGGCTATAGACACCAGGACCACTACATTAAGCTGCTGTGGTTCTGGGGACTATAGTGTTTCTTTAATGTGAGGTAAATTAGAGATTAGTGCCATGAATAATATACTAGATTACCTACTTACAAGCAGATGAGGATGATGATGGGCTCTAGCTGCAGTCTGGCTCCACTGGTCTGGTGTATAACAGGATCTCTGGAGGCTGTTTGTAACTGTGGTCACAAAAATCAATGTTCTGGGAGAACGAGAAGCAGCTCCATTTTTTGGGGGCCCTTTACATAGCTCAAGGTCTGGGTCCCAGGGTCCACCTTCATGTTCCACCAATGAGTTTGTTCACAGGGGGTAGAGTGTGTAGGGGATGTCCTGATTTGTGTGTAAGGAATGCATTGTGTGAATCTGTGTTTGTATGTGTAAGGGATGTAAGGGATGAAGTGTGTGAGTCTGTAAGGGGTGCTTTGAGTGTGTGTAAGGAATGCTCCCCGTCAGTTTCTTTCTCCCCGTCAGTTTCTTTCTCCCGTGGAGGCCGGAGGGGGTTAAAAAAAAAACAGAAAAAAAAACAGGATTCGGCATGATAGTGCCGCTTTAAGACAAAACATAAAATGTGCAACCCTGGAGTGAAGCACAGGAAAAGTTTTGCCCCAGCTGAAAAACAGACTGTCTTTTTAGACACTGATATCAGGTGAGTTTTGTCTACAGCAATTGGTAAAAGCCTACAGCATGTTTTAAAATAAACACTGCGGCTAGGATCCTGGCATTTAAAGAATCCATCTGCTACAACAGTATATTAACTTAATCAAATCGGATATTTAATATCAGCCTCCTAAGGATAACATACAGAGGATAATCCTCCAATAGTCATACGGGTCTTGCTCCTGTGAATATATTCCACCGGAACACTTACCTTAATTACTGACTCTGTTGCAGCAATTAGTGATATTGAAACCCATATTAACTAATCACTGTGTAGCAGCTATTTTGAGCCAGAAATTAAACTTAAATTTACCAAACAGAATTATGTAAAAGTATATTCTTATCTAATACCCTTTATAGGCTTTACTCAAAGAATAATCTATTATGGGCCCGATCTACTAAGTGCTTACAATTTCAAATCACTAATTGTGTTAAGATTTTAGGAATAATCTTTAAGTGATGAGAAGCTAACTCTCCAACTTAGAAACATTTGCTTTTTTTAGCTTATCCAGATAATTAACTTATTCAGGCTAGAGTCATTTAAGATAAAAGCAAAAAGGGTTACCTTAAATATCCTTAACTATTGGTGAGAACACACTTGCAACAGATCCTGAGTGCACCTGGCAACAGTTAGTTGCTGCTGGGTAAACAGCCTCTCTAAGTCCTGGAAACCAATATCTTGACCCCGAAGCAAAAAAATAATAAAGATATTGGCGCCTGAATTTTAAATCGCATTCCGCATGTCCTGCATTTCGCGATTCCATGGTGGAAATAAACGTAACCTGTACGAGTGTTCCACCGCCAGGACTTCCCAGCTAGTGCCCAAATGTGCTCCATCATCTGCCCAGCACCTGGCTCGGTATAGACGGAAGTAATACAACCCGGAGAGATACAGCCGTCTGGTGTGTTATCCCTGGCCGATCTCTGAAAAATGTATTTAAAAGAAGTAGAGCCTCAGCCCTCTCACCATACTTCTAGGGAGACAACCTGAGACCCTCCTCTGCCGGAGGCAGGCAAAGAACTGGGGATGTCTTGGGTAGGAAGCAATTTATAAGGCCAAAGGTTAATTGGGGGGAGGTTCTTGAAAAGTTTGGGAGTGTGGGGATATTTATGGGATAATAATAGTAACAGTGAGAATTGCCCACTAATTCAATTCTCAGATCCTAAAGAACGTTTATCGTGTTAAGTGGAATGTATTTCATATAAATAATCACAATGTATAAAAATAGATTTTATTTATGATAACCAATAATTAACAAATAATATTATGTAACATGCATGACAATAATCAATGAATATTCAGTATAAAATGGTATGCAATACAAAGGAATGGGTATTACGTTTCAATGGCTAACTAGCGTTTTCTGTCAAGAATTCTGACGATTTATGAGGTATCCTTACACAGATTGAAAGTGAAACTTTTCACACAGAGAACAGAATTCCTCAGAGTGCAGCGTAAGGTCGTAAAGTTTAGCAGACAGTTAGAATAACCCTTTCAATGCTGGCTAGATCTCCTAGGTAGTTAAGATCTATTCTTATGTAATTTTTAAATAAAATAACATTTAAACCAGTTTAAATTCATTTTCTTAAACCATCCAATAAGAGAATCTAACATTATATAAGCAGATTTTTAATTTGTCTAAAAGATATCTATCTTAATTTAGAGCAAATCAATAAACCTGGATAAAAACAGCGGTATGCTAACACGTGATAATATCACATCAATATATAATTATTCTTAATTCCACCTGCAGAATGGAATATTTATAACTATATATTCTTAGTTAACTAAGATTTCTTAATATGGAAATCTGACCGTGCTTTATCCAGTCATATATAATGCTATTAATACATTTTAATTAATTTAATTTAATTAAATGAAACCAGTATAATTACCAGTTGAGTAGATATTTCATCCGATTGGTAGTCTCTCTGCATGGAGGTGTTGGTTAGAAAGTCAGTAAATTCTAAGTGTTAGAGTTTTAGGAGTAGAGTGTTAGTCTCAGATGTTGTCCGAGTTGGAGTCCCCAAACTTCCAATTCCTCTCTCCTCTCCTTTGCATATCTTGCATCTGCCTTCTTCTTTCGTATCTCTCTATCTTCCCTTTGTCTTAACTTTTAAAGGGCCAGACTCTCTGTACGTCATCAGTTGATAACCCAATAGAAGCACTAGAGGTGTGGTTATCTTCCAGATCGCAAATTAGGTATTTGGTCTATAGAGGGCAGTCTTGTCCCACTAAACATACCTAACCAGGAAAGAGTTAACTTTTCCTGGTGGCTATTTTGACGTCATTTTGCTTATCTCAAATGACCACTATAACTTACGTATCCTTCAAAGATCAAAGGGTTTCTTAAATTTTGTCCAGACTATGTGTCTGGTAAATCTGCTATAATTTCTGATATGGCAGATCATGAACTAAGTTTACCCTTTTCCATACAATGGTACCTTATATATATAGACAGTTAAATATTAAATTTAATCTTCTCTGTCACAATTGTCTGGGTTTAGATTTGATTATATTCCATTAGCATTAGACAGTCTGTCCAACCCCCTTCCTTATCACTTGGTTTGTATATACTATGCATTCCTTAGCTCTGGCAAAGAGGCCAGTCTTACAGAAAGAAATCTAGTGTCTTCTTTGTTAACTTGAAATAACAAAATGGAGTCTGGTCTGTTCAGAGTGACTCAGAATATACACTTTTAGTTTCTATCATAGCACAAAATGTCTGCCGATATAAATACTCTGACAGGAGACTGCCTGCCTGTTTTTTCCCTCCAGGTGATAAAATCCCAGTTGTAAAGCACTGCTTCTAATCTGAAGGGAAAAAAGACAATAACTTGCTAAATGTATTATTATCCAGCTATAGACACGTATACTCCAGCTCAGAGAGATTATTATTATAGCGTCAACATATACAGCAGTGCTTCCCAATTATAGTATAGGGATATCTGACAACAGGTAATCAGCGTACAGGATATAACAGAGAGAAGAGGTGAAGAAGGCCCTGGAGCTTGCAATCTACGAGGAAGGGGTAGAGACACAAAATGGATATCACAACGCGTCAGAGGGAGCAGGGATTGATGGATAAGATGCCCGCGTTGATAAACTTGGTGTGTGGAAGAACCGACCAGCGACTGGAGAGAGAGGGGGCTGGGCTATGGAGGCGAGGGAAGTGATGGAGCAGTGAAAAAAGAGAAACGTCAGCTTTACTAAATAGGTGAGCTTTCAGGACTTCAGGCCTGGAGCCTAGGGGAGAGTCTGACGGGACAGGAGAGCGAAAGGAATGGGGCAGAGAAATCTTGTAGATGGGAGCTAACAGAGCGTGAACGAACAGGTGTCAGGAGAAGATCGCTCACAGAGTGAAGGGAATGAGAATTTGTTAAAGAGTAAATGTAGTGAGGAGGGGAGTTAGGGAGGGCTTTGTAGTGAATGGAAATATGGTGAGAAGTGGAGTTAGGGTGGGCTTTGTAGTGAATGGAAATATAGTGAGAAGTGGAGTTAGGGTGGGCTTTGTAGTGAATGGAAATATAGTGAGGAGTGGAGTTAGGGTGGGCTTTGTGGGGTAGTGTTGGTAGAACGTGATAGGGTGGGGAGATCAGACACAGTGTTTCGGTGGGGAGATATGATGCAGAGGTGGACCCTTGGCAAAGAACGATGCTCAGATATTCAGGATTTGAGAAATGTGAAGCACGTTCTAATGCAGTAAGCGGTGGGGGGTTGATTATTTAGCGCTGACCAGCAGCTGAAAGTGATGGGAGACAAGACAGACGATGACAGACAAATCCACAGATGACAGACAATGACAGGTAATTTACCTTTGCTCCTTTTTGTTCTCCTCCGCGGTAACATTATTCTGTGTAGAAATAGAAAAGCGGGAATTTATCAGACTGAATCCATAAAGAAAGGGGGAAAAAAGAGGAAACAAAAACCAGAAAGAAACGCTGGCTGTTCATGCGCAGAAAGTTTATTTCCTTTATGTAACCCTTTCACATGTGATTGAACTCAAATAAAACCAAATAAAGATTGTAAAAACACAATACAATCCATCACCATCACAGTAATTTAATTTCTACGTCCAGCAATGGACGCTACTCACTCCGTTGTTGTCTTCATTTCGGCATAGCAGCACAGGGCCCAATGGTTCCCTTCCAACAGCCTCCATTTCCACGTTAATCTGGTAATTGTTGACGTATTTAAAATGGCTCCCAGGAGACACAAGATGCCCTGAATCAGAAAGTCACGGTTATTGGTGAAAGCACAGGGGTCCTCTAGCCCACGTTTTACAAGGTGCCATTAATCCTAATATGGCGCACATTGAAAGATACACATAAATCAAAGTAGATTATTTATCTCATGTATGGCGGGAAATGGCAAAACTAGAATATTTACTTATTTTTAGCTAACTTGCTGTCACTTAACTGATAGAAAATATGTCTATCCGGCCATTTGCAAGAAGATATGTGAATGATGCATGTTATAAAGATTGGGGGCTTGGGGGGCGGAGAGGAGAGGAGGCGGAGGGCAGGTGGAGGGTGGAGAAGGGAGAAGCAACAGAGCCACTTTAAATACACATTACTGGGAGTATTATTGCTGTGGAGTTCTGTTATACACTCAGTCACATTACTGGGAGTATTATTACTGTGGAGTTCTGTTATACACTCAGTCACATTACTGGGAGTATTATTGCTGTGGAGCTCTGTTATACACTCAGACACATTACTGGGAGTATTATTGCTGTGGAGCTCTGTTATACACTCAGACACATTACTGGGAGTATTATTGCTGTGGAGCTCTGTTATACACTCAGACACATTACTGGGAGTATTATTGCTGTGGAGCTCTGTTATACACTCAGACACATTACTGGGAGTATTATTGCTGTGGAGCTCTGTTATACACTCAGACACATTACTGGGAGTATTATTGCTGTGGAGCTCTGTTATACACTCAGACACATTACTGGGAGTATTATTGCTGTGGAGCTCTGTTATACACTCAGACACATTACTGGGAGTATTATTGCTGTGGAGCTCTGTTATACACTCAGACACATTACTGGGAGTATTATTGCTGTGGGCTCTGTTATACACTCAGACACATTACTGGGAGTATTATTGCTGTGGAGCTCTGTTATACACTCAGACACATTACTGGGAGTATTATTGCTGTGGAGCTCTGTTATACACTCAGACACATTACTGGGAGTATTATTGCTGTGGAGCTCTGTTATACACTCAGACACATTACTGGGAGTATTATTGCTGTGGAGCTCTGTTATACACTCAGACACATTACTGGGAGTATTATTGCTGTGGAGCTCTGTTATACACTCAGACACATTACTGGGAGTATTATTGCTGTGGAGCTCTGTTATACACTCAGACACATTACTGGGAGTATTATTGCTGTGGAGCTCTGTTATACACTCAGACACATTACTGGGAGTATTATTGCTGTGGAGCTCTGTTATACACTCAGACACATTACTGGGAGTATTATTGCTGTGGAGCTCTGTTATACACTCAGACACATTACTGGGAGTATTATTCCTGTGGAGCTCTGTTATACACTCAGACACATTACTGGGAGTATTATCGCTGTGGGCTCTGTTATACACTCAGACACATTACTGGGAGTATTATTGCTGTGGGGCTCTGTTATACACTCAGACACATTACTGGGAGTATTATTACTGTGGGGCTCTGTTATACACTCAGACACACCAACAATATGGAGCTCCTAGAAAAGACAGACAGAGGGGTCTGGTCCAAAAATAAGGACTGTGCCTCCTTAATAGGGACACCTGGGTGGTTTGTCTCTGCAATTTGATTTACTTGATGACCCTATACAAAGCCTGTGTGAGGGGTCTAGAAATGGGGCATTTTTAAAAAAAGCCCCCAATACCTTAACATGATTAGTTTCTTGGCCTCTCAGCAGCGACTCCAGCCATTAATATAGGGGGAAGGAAACTGCAGATAATATAATGAGACACAAGATGTGTGTTTTGTTTTGTGTAGTTCCTGTAGTTATAGTTTGGCTGGATCAGTCAGTAAGCAGGTACCTACAGGGAGCTGGATTGCAAGCGGCCATTTATTCCATTTTACTTAATATCTCTATAGTTTCTTTCATTAGTTTGGCAATGGCATGTTTATATTGTGGGGGGTGAAGGAGACGTACCTTCACTATATATATCATTCCATTGTAACCAAATTATAGCAAAATACTGCACACTGTAACCACAACCACTGAGCTGTGTGCAGGCAGGACTGGGAGGATGGACTGCAACTGCCATCACTCTTACCTGAATGAGAATTAATGGGGTTTGCACACAGCATATTGAGTACAGAAGCCTAGCTGAACCTACACTTCACATGCAACCTTATACATACTAATAATAATAAACACGTTTCTACTTCCTGAGATATAACAGATTAATAATAATAAATAATAATAATAATAAACAAGTTTCTACTTCCTGAGATATAACAGATTAATAATAATAATAAATAATAATAATAAGTTTCTACTTCCTGAGATATAACAGATTAATAATAATAATAAATAATAATAATAACGTTTCTACTTCCTGAGATATAACAGATTAATAATAATAATAAATAATAATAATACATTTCTACTTCCTGCCTAAGTCAGACAAGCTCCTGCCATACAGTAAGTGTTACTTTGTTACCTGTCCAGGTGGCTGCAGGTGAGGCTGTGTTGTCCCCTTTTCAGAGAGATACAAAGTGTCAGTTCAGGCAGAGCTGTCTGGAATATAAAGGACTAAATGGATAAAGAAAAGTGAAACTGCCTTAATGATGTGAATAGCTGCGCAGCTTCTACTTGGGGAATTCCCATTCTGTTCAGATAGCCAGTGTACTCAGTACTGTACTCTCCCCATTACTTTACCGGTATATTGCAGGCTTTCCTCCCACCCATCACTCCCATCACTCCCAGCCTGGCACTGAGCGATGTGTTGGCTGTTTTTATTGAAATTGAAAGTGTTTATTATCAGCCAGGTTGGATGTTTTTGTCCCAGTTCAGTTATTTTTGTCTGTGTTTTGCAGTCAGTTCAGCACATCTCACTGTTTAGTGAGCCGACCCCCTGGGATTTGTAGGAGTTCTGTAAATAATCATGTTTTAACCCTTTAAATGGTAAACTTCGCTTGTAATATGCAAATAATGCATTAAACAAATATCCAAAAATCTTAAATAAAATAAAGCCTCTTAAAGGGACCATTCTGGCTCCAAAACCATTTGATGTCAATGAAGTGGTTATAGTGCAGAATGTGTACAGAAATATGGAGATATCGCCATGGAAACCAGCACAGATCTGATGGTCCGAGTTCTAGAACTTTCCCCCAGAATTATCTTTTATTAATAGAGAAAATAAACGCAATCCGCACCACGGTCCACGAGTCGATCAATATACCTTTCGGAATTGAACTTTTGTTTTTTGGGACAGTAAGAGGGTTAATCACTAAAGTGAGAATTCAGAGAGATTTATCCACTTCGCCTGATTTGGCTTGGAGTAAATCACCCAGACAATGTACAGGCTATCCCTTTATTGGGTGCTGACTCTCTATACAGAGCAATACGGTAAATACTGGGCTGGGGAGGAGAGATATTACAGCTTGGATTTACTGGGAGTATTTTACTTTCCATTCATCAGGAAACGAAACCTATCGCACTAATTGACCAGCAGGGGGCAGCTCTGAGCTGCACTGATATAATGCATTGACAGAAATGGAATTCATTCAACCAATACCAAGTATCAGTTTTATGAAGGATACAGAGATACAGAGAGAGAGAGAGAGAGACAGACACACACACAGACAGAGAGATAGACAGACACACACACAGACAGATATACTAGGATAGACAGACACACACACACAGGCAGACAGACAGACAGACAGATATACTAGGATAGACAGACACACACACACAGGCAGGCAGACAGACAGACAGATATACTAGGATAGATAGACAGAGAGATAGACAGACACACACACACAGACAGATATACTAGGATAGACAGACACACACACACACAGACAGACAGATATACTAGGATAGACAGACACACACACACACAGACAGACATACTAGGATAGATAGACAGAGAGATAGACAGACACACACACACAGACAGATATACTAGGATAGATAGACAGACAGAGAGATAGACAGATATACTAGGATAGATAGACAGACAGATATACTAGGATAGATAGACAGACAGAGAGATAGACAGACACACACACAGACAGATATACTAGGATAGACAGACAGAGAGATAGACAGAGACACACACACACACACAGACAGATATACTAGGATAGACAGACAGAGAGATAGACAGAGAGACACACACACACACACAGACAGATATACTAGGATAGATAGACAGACAGAGAGATAGACAGATATACTAGGATAGACAGACAGAGAGATAGACAGACACACACACAGACAGATATACTAGGATAGACAGACAGAGAGATAGACAGAGACACACACACACACACACACACAGACAGATATACTAGGATAGATAGACACACAGACAGATATACTAGGCTAGATAGACAGACAGAGAGATAGACAGACAGACAGACACACACACACACACAGATATACTAGGATAGATAGAGAGAGAGAGAGACAGACAGATATTCTAGGATAGACAAATTAACACAATTGTAAATGAAATGTTGATATTTATTACTTTGTGGAGAATCCTTTTCAGGCAATGATTGCTTGAAGTCTGGAACGCAGGGACATCACCAAACACTGGTTTCTTCCTCTGTGAAGCTTTGCCAGGCCTTTACTGTAACTGTCTTCAGGTGCTGTTTGTTTGTGCGGCTTTCTGCCTTAAAGGACCACTCTAGGCACCCAGACCACTTCAGCTTAATGAAGTGGTCTGGGTGCCAGGTCCAGCTAGGGTTAACCCATTTTTTTATAAACATAGCAGTTTCAGAGAAAATGCTATGTTTATAATAGGGTTAATCCAGCCCTCAAAGCCTCTAGTGGCTGTCTCATTGACAGCCGCTAGAGGCGTTTGCGTGCTTCTCACTGTGAAAATCACAGTAAGAACACGCAAGCGTCCATAGGAAAGCATTCTAAATGCTTTCCTATGAGACCGGCTGAATGCGCGCGCAGCTCTTGCTGCGCGTGCGCATTCAGCCGAAAGGGAGGATCGGAGGCGGAGAGCTCCCCGCCCGGCGCTGGAGAAAGGTAAGTTTTAACCCCTTTCCTCTCCCCAGAGCCCGACGGGAGGGGGACACTGAGGGTGGGGGCACCCTCAGGGCACTATAGTGCCAGGAAAACAAGTATGTTTTCCTGGCACTATAGTGGTCCTTTAAGTTTTGTCCGGTGATTGATTTGGCCATGGCAGAACATTCCACTTCTTTGCCTTAAACTCCTGTGTTGCTTTCACAGTATGTTATGGGTCATTGGTCATCTGTAAAGTGAAGAACCGTCCAATCAACTTTGCTGAATTTGACTGGATCTGAGCAGACAATATATCCCGATACACGTCAGAATCCATCCGGCTGCTTCTGTCACATCATCCATAAACCCTAGTGACCCAGTGCCATTAGAAGCCATGGATGCCCATGCCATCACACTGCCTCCACCGTGTTTTACAGAAGATGTGGTATGTTTCTTATCACGAGCTGTTCCAAGCCTTCTCCATACCTTTTTCTTCCCATAATTCGGCTACAGGTTGTTCTTAGTTTCATTTGTCCAAAGAACTCTGTTCCAGAACTTGGCTTTTTTACATGGCCTTTCTATTCTTTTTTTTTTTTTGTCAATCTTTCTTTTATTGAGGCTTAAAATTGCAAGGGTACAGAATGTAGAGAGGGAGATGATAAAAATACATACATGTAGGGATCGTTACAACGCAGCATATATCACCTCAGATAATCATCTGCCTCATTTTATATATTTAGTAGATAGGTTAATCGCGAATACGTAACTGCATAGTAATAACATGAAACAAAACGTGGTTATATCTGTAGCCTGGCATGGAGACTAAGCATTTAGAGATGAGACACCAGGTTTCCTTTCATGAGTGTGTTAGAGCAAGGTTAACTAGTATTTAGTGAACAGTTATGTTGCTGCCTCGAGGTCTGCGTGTGCGTTACAGGAGTCTCAAGAGACGTGGCTGGCTAATGGTCTAGCTTGTCCTAGTCTGCGGCCAGGCCTCACTCTATGTGTAGCTTAAGCAATTAATGACAGGTACAGAAAGCCATCATAGGGAACTGTGTCACCTGATTTCTCTGATAACATGCATCTGTGGCTCACATAAACAAGAAAGTCTCCCTTCTCTGTGCTAAATTGGGTGAAACATACTAGGTCAATACATTATAAACATATTATAACAGGCCAGGCAACAGTGGCTTACGGAACATGCTTTAAAGAACGCCAGTTCATCATGTCACTGTCAGGCGGCAACCAGTTTAGGATGCATTCGGGTATGTGGAGTACAGCACAGGCAGTCTCAATGGTGTTCCCTGCTGGGTGCAGCTCACATCCGGGGGTGTCTGCGAGCTGGTCTCGCAGGTCAGTCCATCCATTTTCATCCGATACCTCTGCGGGGTGGTATGGTAGCTTGTGTTTGCAGTGTCCCCAGGTGTAGTGCGAGGAGCGTGTTTTGGGAGGCCGCTCTCCAGCCCCAGGTCATTGTAAAGGCCAGCACCTGTATGCCACAGACTCGGTGACTCTTTGAGGCCGGGTCTACCCCATTGTGGGCGTCCTGGAAAACCCGGGTGTTCTGCCACCGCCGGCAGCGATCGGGCTTCCGGCGTTGTGGTCGGTGCCTTGGAGTGAGTCTCCACATGGCCTTCGGCCTAGGATGGCTGCCGGTATGAGAGTTGGTTGCGGTTCCATGTGGTGTACCTGTGCACGGCCCCCCCTCTCCCGTCACCTCCCGCCTATCCGCCTGTTCCTCAGAGGTAGGGTGTTTAATTTTACAGCGTCGCTCCAGGCTGTCCCACCAGCGCTGGAAGATTTTGTCTAGGCACACAGTATAGTGCTCCATTGGGGTGAGCTGCACACCAGTAGCTTGTGGCAATGTGGGTTCAGGTTGCATGGGCTCGTCCGCCATCTTGCTTCTGCTGCCGCCCGTGATGCTTGGTCGAGTTGGAGCCGCCAGGAGTGACTTTGCTTCATGCCGCGGGTCGGTGGACACCGGGATGACCCCCACCGGTCCATGGGGGGGGGCGGGAATGCATGCTTGGTCGTGTTGCGGCTATCAGACGCCGGGGAGCGGCCGCCTCCCCGACGCCAGCCACGTGAGGGGCCGATACGGAGATTCCGTCCGGGTATGCATGAGTGGTGTCTCCAGGAAGGTCCAGGTTCTAAGTGCCATATCAGGGGCAGTGTTTGTCTCTTCTATCGTTAAATAGGTAGATTTACAGCTTTTTTTGGTCGTTTGGTGCGGGAGCCCCGAGGAGACACATCCGCTGGGCTCTGCAGTCAGGCCCCGCCCCTGGCCTTTCTATTCTTGAGACTTATGAATGGTTTGCACCGTGTGGTGATCCCCCTGTATTTGCTCTTGTGAAGTCTCTTCTCTTTATGGCAAACTTGGATAATGATATGCCTACCTCCGGGAGAGTGTTCTTCACTTGGCTGGACTACGATCATCCACCACTGTTGTCTTCCATGGACATCCAGGCTTTTTTGTCTAGTAGAGCTTGCCAGTTAATTCTTTTTTTTCCTCAGAATTTACTAAAGCTAAAGTGGTAAACCTTGTACGGTCAGCTCATTGGCTCGAAGTTCTGCTCTGTCAGGCTTACATCAGAGAGGTTCCGGCTCTGGTGGATGTAGAATAGGCAGCGAGTGGTGCCAGGCAGCCCTCAGGTAAGAAGTCATTTTAAAATGTCTGACTAGTAACAGAGGAGAAGAAGGTGGGGGCACCAGTGCTCTCCTGAAACCATAACCACAACTATGTGCTGTAGCAGTTGGAGAGGTTTTTAAACAACGCTGAAGTGAATATAACCATGATACATAAAAGCAAGATTTAAAAGTGAATTGAAGATTATGCTAGCTTCCGTGTACTAATAATCTTAATTTTAGTAATGACAGGAGGCGAGTATTTTGCATAATCTCTCTTTACTAGCTCCAAACAGCAGCACAGAAACATATAGAAAAAAAGAACCAATCACAAGAGAATAGGATGTACATAAAGCATAGTGACCTCATCACTTCCTCTTTCAGAAAGCGACATCAAACGGAAGTAAACATATACCAATTAATAACAATAATAACTCCTAAATCCAACATCCGACGGAGCAAACTTCTCGTGAAGTCCACACAAACAGCCAAAATGTTTTCAGGGACGAATCAAAATCTGAAGGAGTAAACTTACAGAGAATTTCACACGAACAACCAAATGTCTTCAGTGACGAATCATACTGAAAAGAGAATGTGCGACAGGTTTAGACACATAGTCATGAACACGGAAATCCACGTACCGTATACATCATCCCATAGCAGTAAATTGTAAATTACAATCTGATAACTGAATAACTAAAATGTAAAACTCCAATGGCAATTCCAGATCAATGTAAACACAAAACATGAAAGCCAAACCTAACCTTAGACCTGTGATACATTCAAAGAAAACGAACAGAAAGGGTCGGAAGGGAAAATACTTGCCTCCTGTCATTAGTAAAATTAAGATTATAAGTACACTAAAGATAGCATAAGCTTCAAGGATCACTATACGGTCAGGAACACAAACATGTATTCCTGACCCTATAATGTTAAAGCCACCATCTAGCCCCCTTGGAAGCTGTAACTCTGAATGCTGCTTGACTCAGAAAATCAAGCAATCTGCTGAAATCATCAGAAGTGGTAGCCTGATCCAATCACAATACTTCCCCTTAGGATTGGCTGAGACTGACAAAGAGGTAGATCAGGGGCAGAGCCAGCACAATTCAAACACAGCCCTGGCCAATCAGCATCTCCTCATAGAGATGAATTGAATCAATAATGAGGAAAGTTCAGTGTCTGCATGCAGAGGGAGGAGATACTGAATGCTTCCTTTGGTCACAAAGGACTACGATCTATCTTTTGAACCACTGGACCAATTTGTATGATTTTGACGTATGTTTGTATTTGGAGTATGCTGATTCTGAAAATGTAAGTATGTGAATTTATGTGTCACATTATGTGAATGTGATGCATACTTTTCAAGTTATGAATAATGTGGAAAAATTTTATTTCTCTGCTTGTGCTAATTAAATTATCCATTGTGTAAGTTAACTGTATCACAGGCAGAGGGGAGGATTTTGTGTGGGAGTGTCTGATGTATTGTATGTGTTTATTGGTTGTGTTCCAAAACCCTGTGGGTGGTACTAATGTGTAAGAAGGTGTACATAAGAACAATAAACCCACAGCTCTGCCTGTTCACTGCTTGACCCTCAACACGGAGCTTTGTCTCGTTCTTGGGGGGATTTACTGTATGCTGTTAGAGACATTGCCAGGAGTATAAACCGCTTGGATGCTTTTCCTGTTCAGCTGCTAGCAGCTATTCGTGAGGTTCCAGTTCTGGAATTTGGAGTGCTACTTGGTATCCTGTTCGGGAGTTTGGTGTTCTGCAGTAGCTGTGCCTGCATCTCTGGAAGGGGGGACGATCGCCTAAACGGTTTTAACCCCTTGTGTGCTGAAACGGTCCGTTACAGGGTTTTCATGAGCTGTAAGCAATAATCATTGCACTTAAGACAAATCACGGCTTGAACTATCTTGCTTTGCATGTAATGTGTCTATCTCATATAATAGTTTCCCCTTTTACGCTGCATTACTGAAATAAACTTTTGCACGGTATTCTAATTTTTTGAGTATCACCTGTAGAACCTAAACCAGTTCTCCACAATGGCTCACTGTCGAAGGAGATATTCGGTCAAGCAGGAAGAGTTGAAAATCCTATTTTACAGAGGCTGTTTCAGTATGTCTTTCCTCAGCAGTATAGTGTATGAACCCATACACGGCCCTGATAGAGCACATCAGATTTCCAACAATCTAGCCAGGTGTTAACCCCAGGTGTACAGCAGTACAGGATATGTCACCATCCTGATAGAGAGCACTAATTCTAACAGTAATCTGAGGTTAATAGGAGGTATCCCTTTAAACATCCCATAACTTAAGTTATTCCACATAATGTGTAGGCATACAGCACAGTCCTATAGAGCCCTGAACCATGCCCTAACAGTAATCTGAGGTTAAGGTTGATATCCCTTCAAACCTGAAATACAGCTGAAGTAGTACAACATTAACATGTAATGATATAACAGATTAGAATACTTACCTGTACCTAGATCCAAACCTGGGACCCAATGCCTGTGTCAGAGCCGCCTGAGCTGTGAGAGCAGCTAAGGCTAAGATGGCAGAACAAGCATAAGCTTCTCCCGAGCGCCAAAATCGCGGTGCGCGGGTGTAGCAAGATGGCTGAATTCAATCTTGTGAGATTAAAGATGGCCGCCACGGCTTGCGGGTGAACCAAAATGGCTGCCCGCAATCTCACGAGACTAAAGATGGTCGCCACGTCTTGTTCGCGAGGGTCTTTGAGTCCAGCCGCTGCCAAACTGGAGGGTGCAGCCGTGGGAAAAAGGCCGAAGTCATGCCGGGATATACTGGGGAAACAGTGGGAGGGTAGGGATTAAGCCACAGCGAGGCCCGAAAGCTCCTTGAGACCATTAGAGTAGAGAAATAAGGGGGGGAGAGGGCCAAGCACCCAGAAAAAGGTCAAAGTAAACTAATAATAAAGAAAGACGCCCAGATGCCCACAGCATAGAAGCACAGCAAAACGTATTAAAAACAATCCCAAAACAGCAATATAAATACAAAGTAATGGAGGAGAGTAATACTCTCTGTGTGCTTGATGGAGCAGCAAAGAAAGAGGAAGTGATGAGGTCACTATGCCTTATGTACATCCTACTCTATTGTGATTGGTTCTTTTTTTCTATGCGTTTCTTTGATGCGGTGTGGAGCTAGTAAAGAGAGATTATGCAAAATACATACCTCCGGTCAAGTAAAATTTCAAATTTTAGGCCTAGTATCTGCTTGAGGAGCGGAGCCTGACCGAGCATGTAGATGGCAGCATAATTTCATCGCTCTGCATCTACCCAATCCATAGCCATCAAGTGCACTAGTACCTGAATTACCTTTCCTAGCCACATGCTCTTATACCCCACTAACCAGACGAGACACGAAGAGGTTGCTTACTCATTTCAAAGAATACACAGCAGATGAACTGTACGAGCGCTTCTGGCTCATCAAAGACAGCATTGAAGTCTGCGTGGCATGGACATACGTGGTCAAGGAGAAAATGAACTATACTGATGTCCAAGGGCAGCTCCACATCCTGAAGGGGTCAGCGAAGATCTAAGTAACAGAACCCGCTAGAACAATATCCGGATTATGGCCTACCAGAATCGCTCTCAGTGAAAACACTTACAGAAGTATTCCAAGGCCTCTTAGCCGACACCAGCACCAGATATTTTGATGGGCAGAGCCCACTAGGCCTTAAGAGCTCCCAGAACCAACCCGACCTCACCGCTCAACGTCATCGTGCAAATGCACATCTTCCATATAAAGCTGCCAGAGGACTCCCCAGTTACGGTGGAAGGAGCACCTGTCCAGTTTTATCAAGACCTTCGCCATGCATGCTGCGGCGACAGGAAGATACACCAGCTGACCCAATTGCTCACATAACATGGCTTACAACCCTTCAATATCATGATCCGCAAGGATAACAAATTCCACACCATCTCACAGATCACCAAGTGCTGGCTCTCTTGGATTATCTAGCACTGTCCTGATTACGTTTCCCGCACAGCCTAAACGACAGACATCTCTTGTCCCTCTGACACACGACACAGCAAATCGACCCATATGGCGTATAGAAGCTCTGAGACGTCCTCTACCTCCAAGGATGGTTAATCACAAACACTACCTTTCCATAGCGGACCATGCAGAACGATTCAAGATAACTGCTCCACCTATACTAATTGATCACCTGGCTTAACCTAGCATGGACAAGGTAAGATAGGCTCTGGCCTGTCCTGCAATTTCTCAATTCACCTCCCATAGAGCATTGGGTCCTATGAGCCCACAAGGACCTTACTGACGGCTATAGATATGAGACAGTAGCCCAAACTTATTCAATACCCATGGACACTGACCACTAGCATATTACAGTCTGAGCAGACTACCCACACACACCATCCCGCGAACAATAGTGTCTTTCTCTGAAGCTTAACTATGTGACTTCCCCACTCATCACCTTACTGTTCAACACCGCATGTTTACCCGTCAATAGATTATAGAAACATAGAATGTGACGGCACATAAGAACCATTTAGCCCATCTAGTCTGCCCAATTTTCTAAATACTTTCATTAGTCCCTGGCCTTATCTTATAGCTAGGATAGCCTTATGCCTGTCACACGCATGCTTAAACTCCTTTACTGTTAACCTCTTCCACTTTAGCTGGAAGGCTACTCCATGCATCCACTACCCTCTCAGTAAAGTAATACTTCCAGATATTAATTTTTAAGCCTTTGCCCCTATAATTTAAGACTATGTCCTATTGTTGTGGTAGTTTTTCTTCTTTTAAATATGGTCTCCTCCTTTACTGTGTTGATTCCCTTTATATATTTAAATGTTTCTATCATATCCCCCCAGTCTCGTCTCTCCTCCAAGCTATACATGTTAAGATCCTTTAACCTTTCCTGGTAAGTTTTATCCCGCAATCCATGAACCAGTTTAATACCCCTTCTACGAACTCTCTCCAAAGTATCTAAGGTCATCACAACACACATGGAGCATGGCACACAGTACTGCCTTTTTCCCACCTCCCTATACTGACAGGCTACACAAAACTCCCTAAACAACCACACTAACCTGGACAGTTGCCATTGCAACACCCAACATATGCCCAACGCACACAACTAGAAATACACACAATCTGACAGGTCGGACGGTATGCCCAGCTTCCATACTCTATATCTGTATCATATACTGTAGGTTAGTTTATATATCACGCTTACCTGGGCTATATGCTATGCCATCACCGCCAGAACCCCCTCAATAGAGGTTTCCATTTCTAAAACCGTACACCACACTCTATTTGTTGTTGGACACTTGCAGGATACATTTTTTTTGTATATATGTAACCAATGCATGCCTTTTGTCAGATTGCCCGACTGTCGCACGCTTCCTTGGGGCAGGGTGGAAAGGGCACGGCCCTCCTAACACCTTACAATATAGTACCAACTTATAGAGACAGGCTAGTCCGCACCTTCCAAGGGCAGCTCTGGTATGGACTCGGGCCCCATAAACAAAGACCCAACACGACACTTGACCAGCCCTTACTACCCACAGCCCGATGAGCCAGTTTCCAAATTTAAGTAGCAATCACCTAAACTTACCCAAAGGTTAACCATATGGCACCTTTCAGTGATCTCCCCTGCTCCTAAAAACCATATAACCAATGCAATAGTTTAAAAACTGTACCAACACAATTTGGAAACCCAGGCGTAAAGCTAACAGTGTACCCCCTCAGACCGCTAAGGGAAAAGGCAGTGTTTACAACAACAACAAAAAACAAAAACATACTATTGACACTATAGCTATAGCTGTTCTGGTGACTATAGTGCTCCTTTACATTTCTTTCACTTTGAATTAACCCTTCAGTTAATAATATACAATCAGTTAATATCTCTTGTTATTCTACAAATATATAAAGCGTAAAGTCTTTTTTCCCCATTTACAACCACTGTTGTGTTTTTCCAATAAAGCGTGTGTGTTTGTTACTTTAGTGAGAAACAAAACAAGAGGCTAATGTATAAGGACAAACACAGGTGATGAAATGAAACTGGTGTAGGACACACTTAAGAAATATTTGTTACAAAGCTTGTGCGTTGTCTGACAAGTTGCATTGTGTGAATAAAACACAGTGTCCTCTAAAACAAAACAACTAACCCATCATATTCCAACAAAAGGAAAACAAGCCACAAAGTAATAGGAAAAAATATTTTAATTACATTGCCCACATTAGATGGAAGCTATGTACATGCTGAGAATGTATATTCTTATTGCGATAAAATAAATCACTTGTGTGTGATGGACTTGGAGAAGTACCTTGAGCACAGCATTCAGGAAGCTTGAAAACGCCCAAATGACAAACACGGCAGCCGAGCGCTCTCAGCCTGTCACTGCCCATCACTGGTATGGTTTAGTATGAAACTCCCTTCCATTACAGGGGACCTAGACAGTGGTCTGGTAAACTGCTCAGACTGAAATGGGGACAGCACTCGCTGACTTATGACGCCTAAAGCAACCCTTTGAACTATTGTTAATTTTAACCCCTTAAGGACCGGCCTGTTTTTGTTCATCAAGCCGTTAAGATTAATTAACTGTACTAGGTAGTTGAGGATTTATCATTGCAAGCAGACCATCTGTCATTTTTGTCCCTATGAGCTGTAATGGCCAGATCTATATAACCGATCATCTTGTATCTCTTCAGTCCATGGAATTTATCACTTTTTCAACGATAGGTGTGAGCTACATAGCATTTAGATTATTCACCTACTTGTTTTAAAGTTTATTTTAGCTCGGCCTACAGAAGCAGGTTTAATGTGTGTGTTCACACAATGTACGAGTGTTATAAAGGGTATATGTTCACGCTAGTCTATTCCCACACCCTCACCATTTTTCCATCTATTGACAGGGCACAATATTTTCCTCCTTTTGTTCTTACCGGTTTTGCCCATTGGGATTACTCCCTTTTTTTGTCTGAAATAGACGGCACCCCCATCTCTATACAGCCCAACTCATTTGCCTTCTCCCCTCGTGTCTAGCTGTTGGTATATAGATTTTGGCTGTTCGATATTACCATATATACTAGTGTATAAGTCGAGTGCAGTTTTGAGACCAACAATTGTGAAATAAGTCGATGGTAAAAATTGGGGGTATGAAATTCTGTGATTTTTATAATTTAAAACACACTCTGCTTTATATACAACACACACACTCTGCTTTATATACACACAAACACACTGTGTATATAATGCAGAGTGTGTGTTTGTGTGAATGCAGAGTTTGTGTGTGTGTGAACTGGGTGGGGGGGAGGGCATTTTTATTTTATTTAGTCCCCCCTCCCTGCTTGTTAACTGGTCAGGGAGGGGGTTTACTCTGATGGCCGCGGGTCTCGCGATACTTACACTAGGAGCTGCACGGAGGTGAAGGGAGCTGCTACAAAGGTAAGAGTTTGCGGACAGCCCCGAGCAGGACCGCCAGGCTTGTAATGAGCCTGGTGATCCTGGTCTGTATTATGGCAATGTAAGTTGCCATAATACAGACCTTGACTCGAGTATAAGTCAAGTGGGGCTTTTTCAGCACAAAAAAATGTGCTGAAAAACTCGACTTATACTCTAGTATATACGATAATACACTAATCTCCTCTCCAGGGCTGCTAACCCCAACTCCCCCCTATTTCTGATGTTCCATATTTACTCTACAAGCAGTACTAAACAAGGATATTCCTGCAGGTTTATCAGTTGTACATGGCCTTATCTGACACCAATAGATTTCAGGGACCTCCATTCAGATGTATGATGCATCCAAACTGCACTCCGCAGGGGGTGAAGACAGTCGAAACTATGAAGATATCGTGGTTCACGCACATTCTGGCTGTTCAAAGAAAACATTCGGCAAATGATTATCCATTTTGCAGTCACCAAGTACTTATTTACAGCTTTTTACAAATTAGCCAATTCCAATCAGAGAAGATCTTTCTCCTTGTACAATAACCAATGAGGATGGTTAAGTTGATCCATATCATACACAATGTCTTTAAACTGAAGGGAAATGGCATTAATAAACCTCTGAAGACTTGTACTTAAAAAAAATCCAACATTTTGTCAAATGCCTCTGAACTTTGATTCACAAAATCTTTTGTTCTTTGTCTGATTTTTTGAACTTCCTCATCGCTATGAGTTTCATCTTCCTATTAAAAAAAAAATTAATAAAAAGAAAAAGAAAAAACAGTTATGGTAATTGTTCATACATACAGGTTACGAGCTCTCTCTCAGGTGTCTCAACATTCAGCAGGTATACAGGTTACAAGCTCTCTCTCAGGTGTCTCAACATTCAGCAGGTATACAGGTTACGAGCTCTCTCTCAGGTGTCTCAACATTCAGCAGGTATACAGGTTACGAGCTCTCTCTCAGGTGTCTCAACATTCAGCAGGTATACAGGTTACAAGCTCTCTCTCAGGTGTCTCAACATTCAGCAGGTATACAGGTTACGAGCTCTCTCTCAGGTGTCTCAACATTCAGCAGGTATACAGGTTACAAGCTCTCTCTCAGGTGTCTCAACATTCAGCAGGTATACAGGTTACGAGCTCTCTCTCAGGTGTCTCAACATTCAGCAGGTATACAGGTTACGAGCTCTCTCTCAGGTGTCTCAACATTCAGCAGGTATACAGGTTACGAGCTCTCTCTCAGGTGTCTCAACATTCAGCAGGTATACAGGTTACGAGCTCTCTCTCAGGTGTCTCAACATTCAGCAGGTATACAGGTTACGAGCTCTCTCTCAGGTGTCTCAACATTCAGCAGGTATACAGGTTACGAGCTCTCTCTCAGGTGTCTCAACATTCAGCAGGTATACAGGTTTCAGCAGGTATACAGGTTACGAGCTCTCTCTCAGGTGTCTCAACATTCAGCAGGTATACAGGTTACGAGCTCTCTCTCAGGAGTCTCAACATTCAGCAAGTATACAGGTTACGAGCTCTCTCTCAGGAGTCTCAACATTCAGCAAGTATACAGGTTACGAGCTCTCTCTCAGGAGTCTCAACGTTCAGCAGGTATACAGGTTAATGGAACTCTTGCATGCAAAAAGAGTTTTACGGGAGTAAGCAGACACAGGTTGTGTATACACACACGCGTTACCTCATCGCTCAGCTCTTGTAAATCATAGACACATGGATTTTTTCTTAAACCGTCCTGAACCAAACTAGGTAAACTGCTGGCTATGTGAAAGAGTCTGTCTTCCTCATAAGCATACATGTTTCCGTCATCTGCCACTAAAATAACCAGCTGAAGGCCGTGATAGTTGTCAATAGCTCCCAGCACCTCCATTTTGGTCTCCTTGGGTAAATAGAAGCTTTGCCAGGATTCCAACATATGATCTTGTCCCATGTATACAGTCCCATTAAGATCACACACCCTCAGAGTGAGTTGTCCGTTATTTGAGAGTTGGAAATCTACCTCTTCATTGGCCTTCACAAAAGCAGAGATTGCATCGAGGTCACCAGCTGTGAAAGAGAGGCAGATATGGTGGGATTATTATCAACACGTTAAAGGACCACTAAAGTCACTTCATCGCAATGAGTGGTTTGGGGGTTACTGGCAGGTTTCCCCAACAGTCCCACTTTTAGCGGGACAGGCCTGATTTTGGGGTCATTTCTCACTTTAGTTTCCTGGTGCCCTGTATCCTGTGACACCAGGGAAGTGTCCCCCGAGCAGCAAAGCACGAACATATCATTAGGTGCGATCACAATGTACAGCTGGCACTAAGTACAGTCAGACAGCTTGCCAGGGCATGATTATTATGGGTGATGGTTCATTCACCAGCAATTACCCCCTAAGGGCCCCAATCCAATCATTTTAACCCAATTTAAAACATTGCCGTCACCACCTTCTGTGACCACCTAATGCCGCTGACGCG
>OW240916.1:3474167-3493597 GCA_933207985.1 Pelobates cultripes
TCTGATCCGAATAAAGTGCCGAATTGCGTTCTAAAAGAATCGAACAGACTGTTCTCATTCAGTTAGAACGCAATTCGGCAGTTTAGTGTAAAGTGACAGGAAGCATTGTGGGAACACAGAGGGAAGGTAAGGATCATGGGAAAATTGCTCTGACCAGCGGAAATGAAGCACACTTTGCTCCTCCGCTGGTCAGAGCTGGTCAGAGCTGGTCAAGCGGAGGAATCCTCCATAAGGCAAAGAGTCCCTACTTTGTCTTATGATTTTAAAGAAAACTAAAGAAGACAGGAAGAAAAGAAGAACAGATCCTGAGAGAGGGGGAGAAGAGTAAGAGATTGAGGAAAGGTAAGTTTGGCATGACAGTGCCGCTTTAAATTCCAAGTCCTATGTTGTCAGTTACAAAGACAGGTTTGAGCTAACTGACTGTTGGAATGGCAATTTTAAAGAAAATGCTTCCTAATATTGGTTCCTGCAGAGTCTGCATCAAACAGGTTTTTTAAATGCAGTTTGCAGATATTCTTTCTGCTCTAGCCTCTGCTTCCCAATTACGGCTAAGGAAGGCCTGGATCATGGGTATTGTCTTATGCAGACTGTAGATCAATGTAATTAGTCTCGCTTCAGCCAATAAAGCTGCCTAGGTTTGTCTGACGTTTTCTTTTAAGAAAAAACTTATGGCAAATCCCACTTGAGACTCTCTCACTATGCGAAATGTTGCCATCCATAAATTTGAGTCTCTACAATACTGCTTCCTCAGGGGCACCTAATTAATTTTTTGTACACCAGCCCTAAAGGTTAGGGTGTTTCTACAGCATACAGGTGGATGCTAATCAATCTTCTGATGAAGAATTCCCTTTACAAGAAGTGTGCAGTTCTGGTGTTTGTCAAGGAACAGTTCAGGTGTAAATATTTTGACAAGGGTTTTTGACTCTCAGAGAATGGTAATTCCCTGAAGAAAACATTTGTGGTTCTCTGTCCTTATCACCTGAAATCTCTCTTCTACTTCAGTAGACAAGATACTAGGGAAATAATATTGGTTCCTGTCTTGTAAGAACCTGCTTGGTCTCTTCAGCTTCTTTAGGCATAGCACTGTTTACAGGTCCTTCAGTGGCCAGATACAGTTGCTAATAAGATTTTGCAGTAAAATCCGATCCTTCGGTCATTCCTTTCTGAACCAAGTAGAAATGAAGGATGCCAGACGGTTCTTACATTTTGTTCTAGTTCTCAAATCGATCGTTTAGAATTTTACGACTGATGCTTCATGTCTCAGCTAGGTTCTCATAGGGTTGAAGGGAAATTACCAGATTTTACTAATTTCATGACGTAAAGTCATGATTTTATAAAGGACACGGAGGCCAGTATTATGCTTCTCTCTTTCTTTTATTCTTCAGCAGCAAAAGAAAAATATACTATATTTATTCAATGTAAAAAGGGAAAAAACAGTTCAACAACACCACATCATACTTCTAAAGGGTTAATCAGATACCACATATGAACCAATCAGAGTGTCCCCATTACCACAAAGTCCCATGTGACCCTAAGCCACTCCTCTTTCTTTTGTTGGTGTTGATGGACCCTCAAATTCAGCAGTGACAATTCCAAACAGTGAACGTGTAAAGAAAAAACAGCGAATCCAATAGAAGACGACGTCAGACGAAAAACTCAACAAATCCGTAAGAAACTGGTCATCTTCCATACACACTCCAGTGGGCATGCTTGAAACCATTATGGCACTCCAATTAGGAAGCTGTAAAACAGAGAAACGAGATGGTAAAATATGTTCTTGGATAATATTTTTCCACGTTCATAATCCAAATTAACTAGCACAACATCATTCTCCAGTTAGCCATTCAAAAGCAATAAGGTAACACATTATTACACGGTTCCATTCCCATAACATGTATTATATTCCCAGAGGCGGGCGACTTACCTCTCGTGGGTGGGATAATACTCGCCTCCGTGTCCTTTATAAAATCATGACTTTACGTCATGAAATTAGTAAAATCTGGTAATTTTATTAAAGGACACGGAGGCTCCTATTATGCTAGTTCAAAGCTGCGTGATCACCGACGTGGAAAAATGGGGAACCGGACGGAAATAAAATTCACGGAATGTAGATTCTCTCGACCAATCGGCAGCTCGGAGGAGATCTTCCAATTTACAGCCTAATGAAAACGCTTTTGATGCCATCGCACCCCTCACTGAATGTGCCCCATATGTGGAAGTATCAATGCCTGCCGACGTCATGATCCATTTGACCCAGCGCGATAGTGTGATTGTAGAAACCGGACGATGCGGTTGTCGAATGGCCAGGAATAGGTCCGCACAGTGAGGGTCCCGGACCGCAGCCGTCCTTGCTTCATACTCCTTAAGGCAGGTGTAACGGACCGTTTCTCTCAAACGGGGATAAATCCGTTTAGGCGATAATCCCCTTTCCCATAGACCAGCAGCTATTGCAATCACCAACCTCCCGAACTCCAAACTGTACGAATCCCCAACTCACGAACAAGAAATACACGAACTCTGGAAGCAGCCGAACAGGAAAAGCAATACGAACGGCTTACACTCCTGGCAGTCAGCACACAATCCAATTCCCCCAATAACGAGACGACACTTCGTTTTGAGGGTTAAGCAGAATCTCCAGTACTGGCACACCCAGCCTGGTTTTTATTACAATCCACAAAACATAGTACAGCCCACAGGGCGTTACAAAACAACCAATCACATCACAGTTACATCCCACATATTCCCTCCCCTTATCCTGAGAGGAAACTCAATTATACATACAGTTAAAACATACTTTCTACCCAACTTTCATAACTCCAAAACCATACATCACATTCACATAAAATTACATATTCACAATCAATCCATTCAGGGGAACAACATATTCAAAAATGGCACAAATCAGACAAGGGGTTCAAAAGTTAGTAAAAAGTCCTTTGTGACTAAATGAAGCATGGCTTTCTGGCCCAAACCAGTTTCAGAGTCTTCTATCCTGGAGAGTAATTCAATTATCTCCCAGGACAGACACAAGACTCCATTAAGCACATGGTTGCAAAAAGACACAAAACACTTTAAAATACATAAAGTCACATTTTTACACATAACACACAGACATTTCACATATCCCCAGATAGCTCAGGTCTGAGCGCACATTATTAAGTGAATGGCGCTCAGACCACACGAATACAGTTTAATCGCCATGGAGCCAAAGTCTTTACAGTCAGTTTCATACAAATGGGCTCCATGGGATTCCTATCTGAGGTATAACACATTCAAACAAATCTACTGAACCCCAGGCAGAAAAGCACGAATACAGCTTTTCTGCAGGCAAAAATAAAGTCTTTTAAAAGGGGGCCATAGTCAGATGGCAGGAGGCTGGCAACCAGGCTTCTCCAGTGCACAGTGGCGAGGTTGGTTTCGCCACAGCAGGCTACTGGGCATAAGTTACTGTTGTGTGGAAAAGCGGGGTAAAGAACCTTTTTGATGGACGTTTTCGTACGCCTTGATATATCGAAGGCCACCCCTTCCGGTGTATAAGAGCGTGCCTGAATGTCCAAAGCCCGTACATCTGAGACCCGTTTACAGGAGATGAGGCAGAACAAAGTGGCTAATTTTGCGGTGAGTTGTTTGATCGACAAATCTCCGTTCTTCGGCCAACTTTCAAAAAGTCGGAGAACGAGGTTCAATTCCCATAATTCGGAATACCGAGGTCGTGGTGGTCGTGCAAATTTTATGCCTCTTAGGAGTCGACACACCATCGGGTGTCTCCCTGTTTGAATTCCATTCCAACCTACGTGGCCTGCCGAGATAGCGGATCTATAGAGATTAATTGTACGATACGCCAATCCGTGGTCGAAAAGTGAAGTAAGGAAACCCAGGACGTGACTCACAGTTGCAGATATGGGATCCACGTGTTCCACGCACCAACCATACCATGCGTTCCAGGCATGTAAATATGATTTCCTTGTGCCAGGGGCCCAAGCTCCTGCCAAGAGGTCCAGAGTCGTTTGTGGAACATTTCGGGTGTCCTCGAGTCCCCTGAAAGGAGCCATGCCAAAAGCTTGAGATGCCCCTGTAGTAGGAGAGGATGCGGATTGCCATAGGGGTCCAAGAGGATGTTGTTGTGTACTGGCAGTAACCTCGGTAAATCTATGGACAGTTCCAGGAGTGTAGGGAACCAGGGTTGAGACATCCAAAATGGAGATACGAGGATTAGGGATGTCCGGTGTCGTCTGAGTTGCAGCAAGGTCCGCGCTATGAGAGAGAAGGGGGGGGGAAAGCGTAATGCCTGGTGTGCGGCCACGGTTGTCGGAAAGCCTCTGTCGCCAGAGCCTCCGGATCTGGCCTCCAGCTGAAAAACTTCGGCAACTGCGTGTTCAGCCGTGACGCGAACAGGTCGATGTCCAGCGTCCCCCACAGTGAGTGTAAATGGCTGAAAATGGCCGGATTCAGCCGCCAATCGCTGGCATCCCGTAGATGTCTGGAGTTCCAATCCGCTACCACATTGCTCATCCCTGGGATGTGTTCCGCTTGCACTGATATATTACGGTCCAGGCAGAACTGCCAGAAGTCCTTCGCTAATTCCGCAAGTATTGCTGACCTCGTGCCCCCGAGGTGATTGATATATCGAACTGCGGACACATTGTCCATGCGTAACAGGATGGAACAGTTGGTCGACACGTTCAAGAGACTCCGTAAAGCAAACGAACCTGCCAGCAGTTCGAGGCAATTGATATGAAGTCCTTGTTCCTCCTTGGACCATCTTCCTCCGGTGGAGAAAGGTCCGCAGCGCGCACCCCAACCGAGCAAACTGGCATCGGATTCGATTACGAGGTCTGGCGCCGTTCCGAAGATCGCGCGGCCATTCCAGGCCTCCATGTGTTGTAGCCACCATTTGATTTCCTCTTTGGCGGCACAGTCGAGGGGAACAGAGTCGGAGTATGAGTGCCCCAAGCGAAGGTATTTTGCCTTCAACCGTTGAAGTGCTCTGTAGTGTAGGGGTCCGGGGAAAATGGCCTGAATTGACGCCGAGAGGAGGCCTACAATCCTGGCCAGCTGTATCAAAGTAAGGACCGGACGTGTGAGCGTCCTCCTGAGCTCCTTTTTGATGGCCTTGACCTTGGTCGCTGGGAGTAGGAGTGTTCCGGTCACCGCGCTTATGGTGAATCCCAGAAAGTCTATATCCTGCGAGGGTTCGATGACAGACTTCTCCCAGTTGATCAGAAAACCCAGGTTTTCTAACAGATTCCGCGTCCAGGAGAAATGTTCTTGCAACAGAAGCGGGTCCTGGGCCATGATGAGGATATTGTCCAGGTATATTATGAGCCGTACGGCCCTGCTGCGTAGGAGGGCCACCACTGGTTTCATGAGCTTTGTGAAGCACCAGGGAGCTGATGAGAGGCCGAACGGTAGGCATTGGAAACGCCACACGTTCCTTTCCCAGCGGAATTGCAGGAAGTGGTGGCAGTTGTCGGCCATTGGGACCGTGAGGTATGCGTCCTTCAAATCGAGTTTGACCATCCAGTCCCCTGTGAGGAGGAGGTCCCATAGGGAGTGTATACCTTCCATCTTGAAATGGTGGTATGTGACAAACATGTTTAAAGGTCTCAAGTTGATGACTGGGCGGACACCTCCGCCTTTTTTGGGTACCAAGAATAGGTTGCTTAGGAAGCCCGGTGTGGTAGAGGGAACCGAATAGATTGCCCCTTTTGAGGCTAAGGCCTGGACCTCTTGAGTTATCAACTCCCGGTCCCGTGTGGAGAACACCATTCGGCCGGGGGGTTCTAATTGGACTGGGTATTGAACGAAGTCTATAGAATAACCCCGGACCGTGTGGAGCACCCAGGCGTCTGCCGTGATCATGTGCCATGCTTTGACAAAAAAGGCTCAGTCTGTCCCCCACCATAGTTAACGCAGACAGATGAGGAGGTAGTGCACTTACCATAAGGCCGTCGGCCATATGAAGAGCCTCTGGGTCCTCGGGAGTGCCATGGTCTGCTTCGAACCGGGAAAAATGGTGAGGCTTGCTTGGGTTCCGGGGGTGTGAATCTAGGTTGTACGGAGCCACGGGAGCCCCGGTACGAGCGGCCGGGCAGACGGCCCCGATATCTGCCGGCCCCGCCAAAAACCCTCTGGTGGAACACTCATTTCATGCTCGCCTGAGCCTTTTCAAGTGCCGTAAAGGTGCCCACATACGTGCCTAATTCCTTTTACAAAGTTATCCCCGAATAAGAGGGCTTTGGCCTGGGGACCTGGTTCTGAGATTGACAGATTAACTAGTTTAGGCTCAATTTTTATTAAAATCGCCTTGCGCCTTTCTGTAGCCACTGCCGTATTCGCGTTGCCCAGGAGACACACGGCACGTTGGATCCACCCCCGAAGGGCTTCTAGGTCCAGCGGTGTACCCCCTGCCAACGCGATTTCGACCATATCGAACATCCTCGCGTTCGGGCCAAGGATGTCCAATACCTTATCCTGGCAATTACGCCAGGCAAAATCCAGGCCCTTCTTGGCCTTCCAGCCAGATTTTCCCAGGAATTGGGCGATTTTTGGGTCCACTTCTGGGGTGGCGCATGCCATATCCGGGACCGTGGGGCGGGGGCACTCTGCCCGCAGCTTGTTCCGCGTCACCTTATCCAGTGGCTTTCTGATGCGGGCAGCAATATATTTTGCTACGTGGTCCAGAGGGTACCACTCGGAGGACCTTGGATGCTGTAAGGTATCCGGGTCGAACAAAGGTTCGCCCTGCGGGTCAATCAAAGCTGAATCGTCAGCTCCGTCCTTACGGTCCATATCCATGCCCGTGGCGGAGCTATAGTCCCGCAAGTGAGTCTCAATAGAGTCCTCATTATAATCATCAGAGTCCTCCTCTTCGGACTCGCTCTGAGCCTCCTCTAGCTCCGAACCAGAGTCGGAGGATTCCAGTAGGGCCTTAGCCCTCTTCCATTTCCTCACCGATTTTGCCCGGTGGGGGGCTCTTAGTTGTGGTCCAACCACAGGTTCTGTGACAGGACGTGCCCTGTCTGTCTGTAGGGTTTTGGAGGCATAATCGTCCAAATGACGAGATTTTTTAGTGGCCCACTAGGGGCCACCGGCTTATTCTCTGGGGGGTTAGCCGTGGGGTTAGCAGGTAATTGCATGGCTCTCATTGCTGTAGTTATGGAATGGGATAAATTCTCTGACATGGCACCCATGGCAGTAACTATGGCCTGCGTTACAGACTTCGCCATAGCCGCGTCTAAGAGGGAATGCAATTCCTCTGAGACCAAATGCTCTTGCGCTGAGTCCAACGCAGTGGGCATTTTGGGGCCCTGAAGGGGAGGGGTGGGCATGGTGGCCCTAGATGTAGTGGCACTAAAGGCACTGTGGTCAGCCTGCATAATTGGGATGGATGGCAGAAAATTATATAGGCAAGGCTGAGAGTTATAACCCTAGCACAGGTAATAAATTGACTAACTCCCAACAACAGTAAAATTACCAATATATATATATAGGTATATGTTACCAGGCACCAGACACCAATGTGGGCAAGGCACAACAAAACTATGTAAAGCAGCAACAATTACAGCAAGCTCACCGAGTGTTCCCTCAGGAATAAGCTCCTGGGGAACACAGGGAGAGTTTGCCCAGCGACAGGGATAAATTCCCGCCCCCAAAGCACGGTATTGGCCGCGCTAGCCAAAGCGCGGCAAATTTGCCCTTCCTCAAGATGGCCGCCGCGATGCGCACCTGCGTTGTGCGCATGCGCGGGCGGCCGCTACCGGTACCCGTGCGTGGGGGGAGGACACTCCAAAGGGGAGAGGGCGGCGAGAGGAGACACAAAACGGTCGGGAAATAAACAAACCGACCGGAGGTAGGGGGGGGGGCAGGGGAAGGTAGAGAGGGCAAAGACCTAACGGTAGTTAAAGGAGACAACAAATACACAAATAAACCCTGAGGGGGAAAAGAAAACCATTTAAAACAAAGTTATTGAAATACTAGGCTAGTAACTGACAGCAACAGAGGAAGGAGAAAAATTGCTACTTATCTGAGGCTGCAGCAGCAAAAGAAAGAGGAGTGGCTTAGGGTCACATGGGACTTTGTGGTAATGGGGACACTCTGATTGGTTCATATGTGGTATCTGATTAACCCTTTAGAAGTATGATGTGGTGTTGTTGAACTGTTTTTTCCCTTTTACATTGAATATATATACTATATTTTTCTTTTGCTGCTGAAGAATAAAAGAAAGAGAGAAGCATAATAGGAGCCTCCGTGTCCTTTAATAAAATTAGCTGAGATATTTTGAAAAAATGTATCCAACTACATAGGACCGAAGGCTAGCTGGCTAACTCTCTCTGCCTTTCAGATAAAGACCAGGTATTATCTTGTCCAGATCTGGTCGGATAGTTCTACATCGGTAGCAATTACGTACAAACTAGGTCGTCTTCTTGTTTGAAAAATCTTGTTCCAGGATATTCTTGGCTTAGTTTTTCTTAGGTCTATTCTCTTATGCATAGAACTTCATATTCCTCTTTAGCTGTAGCATTGAGTAGTCAACATTTAATACAAAGCAGATTGGTTCGTACTCCCTGATCTTCACCCAAACGATAGGAAGAATTTGATTATCCAGTTCTGAAACTGAGACTTCTAGATCAAACAGATAGCATGAAGTGTTTCACTGGACAAGCTTGGACAGACCAGTAAGCTTTGGTTTCTTTTTCTTTCTTGGGAATTCCAGTCTAACCTATAGTTTCCTCCTGGTTCCCTATTCCCCAAGATCCCATAGGATGGAAAAGGTGAGAATGATAGTCTTCCTCCCTTGGTGGCAAGTAGCTGTTTCACCGTTCATATAAAATTATCCGGAAGAATCTTTGGGGACCTTACCTGTAAATAGGCATCCTGGAATTCTCAAGGGTACTGCTGCTCAACTTTATAGTAATTCAAGCTGACGACCTGGTTGATGTATACCAGATATTGAAGGATAATGTTTTGTCTCAGGAAATGATTGACAATTTCTTTTACTGGAAATGGATCTTGTTCCAAGATTTATTCCAGGTATGGGTGTTGTGTTTGTTCTGTTTTTTTGTTTTTGTTTTGTTTTTTTGTTGGATATTGGTTCAAAGAAAAGCAGGCATCCACTTCCAAATTGTAACTTTTTTTTTTTTTGGGGGGGGGATGGGCTTTGCAGATGGTTTAAAGCCAGAGATCCCTTAAGGTCAAATTTCGGTTATCGGTTGATTTTTCAGAGGTTTGTCTCCAAATCACCAGTATCTGCTAGGCTCTTTGGTTAGTTCCTATCTTCAGGGGATCTTCTTTTGGGGTTTTTAACTCTGTTGATTTGAGTCTTCACTCTAGGTTTTTGGGGGTAGTCGCCCAAAATATTTTTGGGAAGAACTTCACGTTTCCATTTTCAGCAGGAGAAAGTGGAGTTAAGTTGGATCTTTTAATTCTTCCCAATCTTCCATCTAGCATTATTTTTCTAAGTTTTCCCAACAGCGTTCTAGGGTCTTGGAATTCTAATTCCACTGCCTGGGCGTTTAGTTCTCGTCTGTTACCCTAAAGGTCTGCATTTGTTTTGGGTTTTTTCTTATCTAACACCTATCTCCATTGAAGCTCCTTCGATCAGTTCTGTTCAGATCGGGTGCCTGAGGGCTTCTGCTATACATTCTCTCGATTTCCTAACAGCCATGAGGTGGTCTGTTGACCTTGGAAGATACAACTTTGGTCGCAGGTTTTTTGCAGTGAGAATTGAGTCCCGCCCTAAGGGATTGCTTTTGGATATCCCAGTTGTAAAGCACTGCCTCTAATCTGAAGGGAAAAACATAAATTTTTACTTACTGTAAATTTCTTTTTCCAGAAGATTAGAGGCAGTGCTCTCCCTCCCCCCTCCCCCCAAATTTTTTTTTTTAATAGCCTGAGTAGTACGGTTATTCTTGAAAAGTTTGGGAGACTGCCTGCCGTTTTTTTTCCCTCCAGGTGATGAAATCCCAGTTGTAAAGCACTGCCTCTAGTCTTCTGGAAAAATAAATTTACGGTAAGCAAAAACTTTTTTAAGGGATCCTATAGTGCCAGGAAAACAAAGCCATTTTCTTGTCATTATAGATCTCTAAGGTCCCCCCCTCCCTCGACGCCTAAGGGGTTAAAACCCCTTCAGTCACTTACCTGTATCCAGCACCAGTGTCCATCGGCACTGGGTCAGGTTCCGTTTACCGACGTAAGCCGGCAGGGGAGACCTAATGCGCATCCGCGGCAATGGCTGCACTCGTATTAGGGTTTCCCCATAGGAAAGCATTATTCAATACTTTTCAATGGGGAAAAAATCTGGCGCTGGAGGTCTTCATGCAGAGCGTGAGGACGTCCAGCGTCAGATACTGGATCAAAGGTACATTTCAATTCCAGAAGCACTCTAGTGGCTGTCTGGTAGACATCCTCTGTGGGCAGACTTAGAGCTGCAATGTAAACAGAGCTTCTTTGGAACTCAGTGTTTTACATTGCAGCACTAAGTGCAAAAGAGACACAGCGCCCAGACCTCTTCAATGAGCTGAAGTGATCTGGGTGCATACAGTGTCTGTTTCCTGAGGATCCATTTTAGTTTGGAGCTGCAGGAAGACATCAGGAGTTTTGTTCTAAAACATGGGATAAAAGTATTAAAGCTGGACCTATCACCATAGAAACCAGCGCAAGCTACCAGCACATTTCATTGGTGACTATTTGTGCACTACGTTTGATAAATCTCTTATCATTTTTTTGTCTTCCAGAAAAAAAAGACTTACCAAGCTAAAGAAGAAAGAAAATTTAATTAAGAGTGGAAACAGTTTCATAGAAACATTTGTTACATTGCTTCAGAGTGTAAATGTTTCCAAGGAAATTCGTTCAGAGTATCTGCAAAAGGTAAGTAGGCAGCAGACAGTCTGCATCTACAACAGCATCCCACATTCACACCAAGGCGGCGTCCCACATTCACACCAAGGCGGCGTCCCACATTCACACCAAGGCGGCGTCCCACATTCACACCAAGGCATTTTACAAACTCATAATTAATAAAATAAACCGTGTTATAAAATAGACTTTAAAGGAACGCTCTTATACATGATGTGATGGACAGTCTCCTTACCTCAAATCCAGCTGTGAGACTGTCTCTCCGTGCAGCTTCGCTCTGCCATCAGAAGATTCAGTACTGAACTGATGAGATTCTCTTTATGAGAAGCATAGCCTTCTGCCTCGTGCCCCAGAACAAACAATCAGTGAGAGATTGCTAAATTACAAAATAGCTAATTTCTCTAAGTTTCAAAGAGGAACATTCTGTTGGCCCCTAAAGTGCCCCAGCAGTCCTATGCTACCACCTCATTTTACAAATCCCCCCCCCCCTCTTTTTCTCTCCAATGTTTAGCACGGCGTATTTCCAACTTCCTGTCTCTTGTTGGATCACCATTTGGCTTTTCCCTTCTCTCACTTCCCTTCTCTCTCACTGTTGCCCTTAGCTTTTAAATTAAACAAAAAGGGCCCCTCACTATTCCAATAGTTTTCAGTTTTATTTTTTTTTTTAAAAAGGAAAACTAACACAGCTTAACAAAACTGCTCTCTCCCTATCTTTACTTTTCTTTGTTGAAGTTAGGGATTTAAAGATATAATCCTTCGCCCGCACAGACCCCTTTATCAATGGTCCCATGTGGTGCGTTCACGATCCTCCCATGCGTATCGTTTACAAAGTGAGACAGAACATGGCTCACTTTAACGTCATCTGATTAGCCCCAGAAAAAATATATCTGCTGATATAACACCATAAACATATGGCCACAGCAAAGATTCCTGTATGTTGTAGTTCAGTTCTTAGATGTCTGATATAAAAGATATTGAAATACAAGTTCCAGTACAGCAGTATTTTTCAAGGTTGGGAGAAAAGGCCTTATAGGCCGAACTGAATTATAAATTCTATAGTAAAAAGTTAAATTTCTTATAGCTCACTATAATGTAACCTACACAGTGCACCTAACGTGTGTGTGGGAGCCTGGAGTGTCCCTTTAATATATAAACCCACCCAGTATAACTAACTGTAACCTAACCTACACAGTGCATCTAACGTGTGTGGGAGCCTGGAGTGTCCCTTTATTAATATAAACCTATCCAGTGTAACTAACTGTAACCTAACCTACACAGTGCATCTAACGTGTGTGGGAGCCTGGAGTGTCCCTTTAATAATATAAACCCACCCAGTATAACTAACTGTAACGTACATTGTGCTGTAGTGTAAGTCCTGAAGATGTTATCGCTCCATGTACTGCTGATCCATCAATATTGGTTACCTTGATAAGATATATCCATGAGTGTTCTCATTCACTAGGTTAGAACAAGCTCCTTTTTATCCAACTATTCTGATGATGTTTGTGTGGGTTTTTTTTTTTGTTTTGTTTTTTTCCCTCAGGTTCTACATTCCATCTTCTTTTTTGGATACATTAATAATCCACCCATCCCACCCGCGGCTTTTATTCCTCCAGACAAGTTGGAATACTTCAAGAATCAGTTTCCACAGCCATTCGATGAATATTGTACCCACGTTCCCCTCCAGGCACCTTATTCCATCCTGCTAGAGTTTGTAAGTATTGCATTCTGCCCAAATGTAAGGCATGCATTCAGCCTTATCACCAGCCAAGCAATGGCACCAAAACCTCTTTCAGATTCCGAACAATCTAAAGGAAAGAAGTGTTCATGTGGTTTCCAGATTCCGGGATAATCCTAGAACCCGTTCTACAATATGTTCTTTCAGATCTGACAGTTCCCCCAAACATTTTCATGTGATCAGTGTGAGATATTTTAATGTTGATGAGAATTACAAGCTATAGCATTAGTCTTAACTTTTTTTATTTTTTCATTTTAAATGTTAGTTTCCTATTTTGTATCCATGGGTTACATCATCAGGCGTTAGTAACTGTATTGTAATGGTTTTTTGACAAACAAAATGGAAATGAACAAATGGAGTAACAATGTTTCTGAACCCGCAGGGGTCCTGGTTTAATACCTCTGTGTTTTGTGAGATTGAACTTTCCCAAACTCAAGATCAATTGGGAGTACTTGCATAACATGGGAAGATGGAAGGTCACTCAAAGGACATTAAAGACCATTCTCTAGTCAGGGGCACAGTGAAACACTGGGCCTTTCTTGGAGCCCGTTAACATAATGTGGTTTGGTAGAAGGAAATATCACCCAAACCAGATTAATTTTATCAGCGGCATTGGCCCAGGTCTCTGAGAAGAATGGAACTCGTCGAGTTGCATCACTCAGACGGGGTGTTCGGTTTTAAATTAGTTTCCTCCCAGCACACAAACCATCACTGTGTTCAGTTCACTCTAACAATAGACCCCAGGAAAGACATTCTGCACAAAATTTATACAAATAGGCTGGTGCCTAATATATGCTATTTTAATGTGTATGTCATTGTGTTTCTGTGTGGCAGTGTGTATCTGTGATTGTGTGTCTGGCAGTGTGCATATGAATCTTTGTATATGTTTGGCATTGTGTATTTGTTTTAAATATTTTTATTGTTTTCACAATATAAGTGCATATTGCGAACTGGTTCGTAATAAAGCCAGAGGTTGCCCACGCAGGGGCTTAAGCAGTAAGTTATAGCATTCATTAAGGTGAACGGTCGCCTACGTAGAGGCTTAAATGTTAGCACATAGGAATAGATGCAGATTATCGCCTGCGCAGAGGCGTAATGATCAGAACATATAGGCGTACTTGAACTTTGCAGGAATACATTTCTAAGCATTACAGCATAAAAGGTAACAACATCCTATAATGCGTCAATCTGAAGTAAACTGTAGCTGATCATGCAATACATGTAATGAAGTATATAGGCAAACTAATGCAGTGTTAAAAGAAATGACCATCCTATAATACAAGTGCTGATGTATGCCTTAGCTATTGATGCGATACTGGTAGAGGGATGCATAAACAAACAAATTATATTACGTGTACATGGGTTCCCATATTATCGAGAAATAAACTAGGGTGTCTATATGTGAGCCTGTTCCTTGAGCGTCTTCTCAGAATGACAGAGTTAACACATGATATATGTGACTAGATGAGCGCGGTCATTTCTGTGTTAAGATATAGGCATATTAATATACATCGTATAATACAACATTCTGGCTATTCAAGTAGGCATTAATGAGTGGCGTCAAGCTTTTGCCCGTGGGGGCACTACAACATTACATATCCATTCTGAAGCTGATGTGTATAAGTCACCAAAGTAAATGTCGACAAAGCAGTTACATAAGGAGCATATTCGTTTGTGAACTTGGGCATATTCAACACTGAGTGTAGCCATCTGGCGCGGACAGTGACTGAATGCCCAGTGAAAGAGAGAAAAAAAATAAAATTAAAAAAATTAAAAAAAAATTAAAAAAAAAAAACAGGGGGGGGGGTAAATGATGACATTAAGGGACCAATACTGGACTTGGAAGAAGTCTGATGTGGGCCTCACCCGGCAAAGCCGCATTACAACTCTTAGGTCGCCAAGCCTCCAGCCGTCTTCCCCACACCGGCTCCCGCCCATCGTCAGAGCCCCCCGTGGCGCTGTGGGCACTCAGGAGCAGAAACTGTCCACTTGACCCCCACACCTTGAGTCCGCGGGCAGTCCACTCCCTGCACCTCCCCATCGCCACCCAGAGCTCAGTGAAACGAGTGCCCCCATGTCTCTCCCGGTGCCGGCCACATACTTGGGACCAGCTCGCACTCCTCCCGGCCACCGGTCCGCCGGACGGACTGCGAAGACCTGCCCCACAGGGCTCTCAGCTTCGGGGACAATGCTTTCCGGGGACCTCCAACCCAGTAGCAAGGGCACCCACCTCTCCAGCGGGCGGGCAGTCAGTGCGGGTTACCCATCTGGCGGTCAGCAGTGCCAAAGTCCTCACGGACCGTCCTGATCCGCTCCTCTTGGTGAGTATTTATCATTCTTGCTCCATCTTTGGTCATTCACAGGGGCATTTTAGCTGGTCCTGGAAAAGGAGACGTGGGCAGGACCCCTCTGTTGATATCTGCTACCTCCTTGATCCTGCTTGCTGGTGTCAGCGTCTGCGGGGAAGTAGGCCCGTGGTACATGCTGGGCCAGAGGTGTACGCGGTGGATGTCCCCCTGCTCACTACCAATCTTCTCCGCCTCTGGTTCCATCTCCATCCGCTCAGGTCTCCTGGCGGGCTGTTCTCCTTACAGCCTGTGCCAGTGTAGGCGAACGGCTGAGATCCAGCACGGGGCTCCCGTCTTCTGGAGGGCCGTCGCCATGCGGCCGGGATAACCCCCGCCGGCCAAAAAGGGGGGGGAGCGGGGCCGCACCGCCGGCAGGCACTGTTCGTGCATTCTCAGTCTCTCACTGCGGGTATCCACAGCCGTGTACCTCCTCTTCATCGGTCCCGCTCTCATGCTACCCGCATCTAGGCTTCCTGCAGCGTGTAGGCCGGGGATGTCAGCATCTCCCCTTCCCGGATTGTCGTCGGTGGCCCGCGGGTATCTCACAGTAGCTGGGGTTATGCTCTCCACTATGCTTGTGAGTTTGTCGGTGTTGGGGCGCTCTGCACCCGCTTTTTTGGCCACTTTCTTGTGCTCGGGTCTGGAGCTAAATCTCGTGGCTGCCTGTCAGCCCGGCCCCGCCCCGGCATTGTGTATTTGTGTCTGAATAAATGTCTCTGGGTTTGTTTAGAAATGAAAATGTGTGTGTGTGTGTGTGTGTGTATCTTTGAGAGTGTATTTGAGTTTTTGTGAATATGTAACAGAAAATGATTTCCTAGGTAGCCTACAATTACTAATGGCATCCCTAAAAGGCGTCACAGTAACATCAACAAAGCGCTGTATAGATTTGGTAATGAACCTTTGAAACGGACAATACATCACAAGCACTGCGTTGGATAGCATGGAGTGGTTAAACTCTTCAGACATTGCCTTATTGCTGTAAGCAAACCTCCCAATAAATTCATTTGGGGCAGAGGTGGTTGGGATACAAAGGGGCTTGTCATTGGAGCTAGCACTTCTGAATACTGTTGAGACGTTCTCACATGGCTTGCACAATGCGAGAGCATCTAATGGTGTCTCTTTAAATCTGTGGCTGCCCTGTTCAGAGGGTCCCTTTAAAAGCTTTGTTTTCTAGTGTCGTCCAATGCCACATAATCTAATTACATATTTGCTTGTTTCCTCAGATTGCAGAGAATTTGCAATATAAAGACCCGGAGAGCCTCAGAAATCGGCTTTTGGCTGTAAATGTATCATTACAGAAATTGAGTGAAAAGCCAGGAAATCAGGCGGTGGCCAATGACTTCACAGCCTCCGTTATTGCTCACAGCGACTACAAGGACGCCAGTGACAAAGTTCTGAAGACAGCGCACGGTTCGTCCATTTCTTGCAAAGGGCTCACTCAGCGGAGGATCATGATACATATATCTGTTTTGCACGTGTGGGCCAAGGCTATCTCGTATGCTGTGTGCCAGGAGGGGGACAGTCCTTCAATTGTGTTCCCAAATCAGGTGCACTGTAAAGCCTATAGGTTTGATCAGAAAAACAAGGTTTTCAAAGAGTGTCCTCCCTGCTCAAACTGTAACAAGACTTTTCCAAATGTTAAATTTAACCCCATAGGTCTGTCAATTGACAAGGATGAGACGTGGCCTTACGGAAACTGTGCAGAGAACGAATCAATCAGCAAGCTCGTATCTGGATGCCAGGATTTAAGAAACAGCATTTCTACTGAAATTGACAAAGGTGGCAGCAAAATGGATATCACACAGATTGAGGACACGTTCAGAAGGAGGTCTGAGGGTATACAGTCAGCTAAACTCAAAAAACTCCTGGACTCGCGAAATTTCAGAATCCAAGAAAGACCGCTTTTATTCCAGATCGACATGGGAGACTAAAACAAATCACTTTCAACTCAAACACGCATTTATTTTGCCTCCTCTCAGACATTTTTATACTGAGCAGGTCTGCCCTATTATCTAGTGTTTTTGGGATCTGATTAAATGTCCCGGCACTCAGAGGACAATTCTATATGAGCTGCTCCGAATATATCGGAGTCGCGGCTCCCATCGTTGGTGCCCGTTCAGGAAGCTATATTTATTAGGGCACTGACTGGGGGAGACCTCTTAATCGGGATGGTTAACTTTTAGCAGATATAATCTTTAAAGAGGAGCTCCCGCTACTTCTACCCTCACCCAATCTTTATTTTCAATCAGACTTTTATATCTTCGAAATATTGGATCGAATAGATGATTCTTCACGTGTGAAAGTATGTGTTTACCCATGAGGATTTGCAGTGTTCCAGCATCCAATGCTGCATTACTTGCAAAAGGTCTATGTATACCTTGCACATGTTACACATTAAATTCTCACTTCTGTGAATAACTCTCTACTAATTTACTGCTATAATTGTACTGAATTTAAAATTTACATTTCCATATTAGGATATCTGGGCATAAGAATGGCCCCCATGAAATTCTGACTTCCTGGCAGGCAGAGACTGTGAGTTATCAAATAAACAATGAATTGAAAATAAATAACATGATTTAGGTTAAAGTAGCTGTTTGAAAAATGCCAGTTTTTTTTATCAGTTCATCTATTGAGTTAACGTTTAAAACAGGATTTTCAATTCATTGCCGTTCACAGTGAAGGCTCAACTATGGGGACAGGGATGTTAGGACCTAACTAGCTTCTGTTATTTAAATAAAAAGGGGGCAAAACCCAGCTCACGGGGTCAATGCTGCCTTTTTTGTCCTCCAGGAGTTATAGAACCATTCATTCACATTACATTAAGCACACACTGCCTAGTCATTGCGTGCAGCTTGCATTGTGATTAGACTGTGTGTTTAATATGAGAATGAAAGTTACATTAACCAAAGCGATGAGACGCCTTATCACTGGCTGCCATCCCAAAATGGGGAGGATTAAAATTCCATGCGCGGAGTGTAATCTCCGCCATTATAAAACTTCAGCAGCTGCCTTTACCTTCATTACATAAAACTAAAGTGTAAATGTACAAATCAACTGCAAAATGTATACCAAAATAATTCAAGTAGATTATTTTCTAACCAGGCCAGTTTTATGGCAATTCATTTTTTTAGGCTTGAATCTTTCATTGCTCAAACAATTTTATTTCATCAAATTTCAAATGAACTTATAAAGCATTGGGTTTTTTTTTTTTTTCTCTTATGAAATTTTTATTTTTTTTCATTTTATGTAACTATTCATGTATGTTTAACACTTGTTTAACACTAAGGTTTTTTTTTTTTGTGTGTAAAATCTGCATCACAATGTTTTGTACTGTAGGGAATGGGTTTTCCTTGAACATAACTCACAATTCAGTTAAGTTAAATTTCTCTGAGCTGTATTCTTTAAACACTAAAATGAAGTGAACTGAATACCATATTGCAAAATGTAGACAAACATAACCAATTTTTCAAAATCAACTATTTTTGCCTACATTTTACAATTCACTTTGTTACACCTTTGTATTAGTGAATTAACCTCACAGTGTGATAATGTGGATTGTCCACAGGGGGCAGTACATGGGAAATGTAAAAAGGGTCCTTCAGGCACTGACAAAAGAGAACATCCGCCTTTCTAGGGTTGGGAGGTACAGCTCTACTTGTATTAGAGAAGCACTGCCCTCTGCGTTATAATAGGTTAACCTGGGGGTGGGGGGCAGACTGCAATAAGTGTTTGTTTGTCATTAAATGTATGTGTCCTTTGTACGTATTATATAGACTTTTAAAACTGTGTTATTGTAATATTGGAAATTCATTTTCTTACAATATTTCTCTCTATTTATATTTGTAAACTGAATAAAAATATATTTATTTATATTTTGGTAAATTTAGTGCCTCTATTATATATTATTGGGTTAATAACTCCATCCTTAATCTTAAGATTTCATTTCTCCAGCTGCACGAAAAGCCAAAACGAACCCAATTAATTCCTGATGTTAAAAGACCTTGTTTGTAAAAGATACTCATGGTCTGTACCCAGTTTGGTTTGTGGGTTGTGTGTTTTTATTTTTTATTTTTAAATTAAATTAATAATAGTAATTAATACATCATACCCGCTATATACATATCGTGCACCCCTTATATACACACAGTGCACCCCTTATATACACACCCTACATCCCCTATACACACACAGTGCACCCCTTATATACACACCCTACGTCCCAATACACACAGTGCACCCCTTATATACACACCCTACGTCCCAATACACACAGTGCTCCCCTTATATACACACCCTACCGCCCCAATACACACAGTGCACCCCTTATATACACACCCTACGTCCCCAATACACACAATGCACCCCTTATACACACCCTACGTCCCCGATACACACAGTGCACCCCTTATACACACCCTACGTCCCCAATACACACAGTGCACCCCTTATATACACACCCCACGTCCCAATACACACAGTGCACC